>KQ464089.1:365700-380458 GCA_001304625.1 Trametes sp. AH28-2 | reverse complement strand
TGAATAACTGTATAAGTTGACACTTGAGCAGACAATGGAGAAAGTGGCAGCAATAGAGTTACAGGCTCATGATATACTGTATGATGTCACCAGTAGCAGTCTATATCAAAATATGTTTCTGATATCATGATATATACATCTTATACTAGAACATACCTAGGAGTTCATGGGGCCCCATTTTGTGGACCATCAGTGGATTGATGACCTTGAAACATTGCTATATTGATGTATATAGATGGAATGCTGCAGCATCACAGTACTTAAGAGTTCTACACCTCATCAATCGGATCTGCCAGGCATGGCCCTTTTCCACCAAGTTCCAGTCTGACCTCCCCGAGGTTCTCGCACTGCGCACCGTCTCCACCAGCTTCTATCACCACTTCTGCCGCCTCTTTCCCCGCACCGCCCTTTGCATCTTCAGTGCTCACCAGCTCCAATCTCTCTTTCTCGATGTTATCGCATTTGAGGAACAGGTGTGCCGCTGTTCTCTGAGCGGCGGCCATCATACACGCAAGCACGTCAACTTCCTCAACCTCTACCTCCTCGATGTCCAGCTCCACACAGAGTCCCACAACAACACCCAGCTCTGGGCCCTTGCTCAAGTGGCCACCCGGTATATGACGAGTTGGACGGAGCTCAATGTTATCATTGACGAGGATTCAGCAACAACCCGGGGCAATGCAGCATTCGGACGCTCCGTCTGAAAGACGAGTATTGTTACGGGCTGGGACAGCATGTGAGGACACATTATATTGATCAGTGTAGTGACTGATGGCTCTCATAGGGTGTCGCTCACCTTTTTGGACCTCTCATATGCTAATGGCCCAATAGGTCAAAATCTAGAATGGTGATAGACTTGAAACAATACAAGGGACCTATCACATCCCTTGTGTACTGCAGTACAACGAGGTTCCAGGGGCCACCTCCGTGACAAGGCCCCTGTACACACAACAGGTTTTAAGGGACACCTGCATGACAAGTCACCTGTATAATGTTCATGAACCAGAATACCTGCAATGCTTTACCAGGATCATACAGTCATGGTGGAAGATTGATATTGCAAAGTGTATGAAAGCTGCCCGCAGAGTGAAGCTTATGCTCTTGAGAACCTTATATCTGTGTCACGATTTCAGAATAGTTTTCCAACACAGTCTGAACCATAGTTCACTATCCAAATACCCACTCACAGTACACCAAGCGCGAACCCTTTGTACAATGAATACATCCTTTAGCCTACTGGGCAGTGCTGCGTGATCAAGAAAGGTTACAAAGGACGGTATAGCAACATCTGGCTTGCTGAAGAGCTCTTGCCTTATATTGCAACCTCAATAGATAAAAAGCCTGCACATGGTCGTTATCGATTCCTACAGTGTCTACCGCCTGCTACAATCAATACAGTGTCAACACTCCCGGCTGACGTGATTAGCATTTGTGTACCAATAAGTGCATTGGTGCTGAAACTTTCCAAGCCTCTATTGCTAAATATGGCCCGTCTCCATCGGTTAGAAATTTCAACACACAAGGAACGTGAATATATAGTCCAGCAGCTTCTTCTGCATAAATGTGATGATTGCCAATCCGTTGCCTCAGTTTTTGCTCCTATTGTGGACATTAAACCAGGACGGGTCAGGATGCAATTACTACGGCAGAAGAGAAATCTACAGAATGATAGCAATACCAACTTCCCACCAAAGCCAGCATCGACTGAGTTGATAGAACAGATAATTGATGGATTCTCTCATGATTTGTCGTCTCACAACTTCATTGAATCAGCCTGTGCAGTATGCGGACAGCTGACACCTCAGGTTGCGTTGCATCCCATATCAGTTGCAGATATTGACCAGACACTATTGATATCAGAACATGTTGTTACTAGAAGGGAGCGTAAAAGCCTTAATGATCCTATCTGTGACATACCAGGCCCAGTCCTTCTTTCAAATTGTCAAGATATTTGCAAGTCATGCCTGGCTGAGTTGAAAGAGGGCCGTACACCTGCAGACAGTCTTGCAAATGGCCTATGGATTGGAGAGGTCCCACCTCAGCTGCAAGATCTCAGCTTCACAGAGAAGATGCTGATTGCTCGGGTGAAACACAATCACTGTATTGTGAAAGTTCACATGTCAGGGATGTCTAAGCTCCGCGCAAATGTTGTCAGCCATTCC
Organism: Trametes sp. AH28-2; assembly: GCA_001304625.1. Lineage (NCBI taxonomy): Eukaryota > Fungi > Basidiomycota > Agaricomycetes > Polyporales > Polyporaceae > Trametes > Trametes sp. AH28-2. Next base: position 378,296 of record KQ464089.1, on the reverse strand, counting down.
CTGCCAATGCCAAGGATATATTCTGTTCTCCCACCTAAATGCGAAGAGCTAAGCGAAGTCTTAGCTTTCTTGTATCTTGGACCTAATCGGCCCACTGCAAAGGAGTATAAGCGCACACCCATGCTAGTACGGCGCAACAAGGTTGCTGATGCTCTAGAATGAAGCTCAATCATGTTGATTATGCAAACCTCGAGATATCTTACAACAATCTGAGCTCATATCCAGAAGATGAGCCACCTGTTATTGTCAATTACTCAAAGAACATGGAGTCCAATGTAGACCCAGAAGCTGCCGCAGTCAATGCTGCTGAGGAGGATGAAGGAGCGGATGATGGTGAATGCCCTTTCGTCGTGCATGGACTGACTGGGGCAAGCCTTGAGCATATGGGAAAAGTCAGACCATATGAGATCACTGCACGGGCTATTGAGCACTTCAAATCTGGTGGCAAGGTCTTAGGAGTAGGACAATCTGCAGAGCCAGAGAGCTTGTATCACAACCCACAGCTGTATCCCCAGATGTTCCCATGGTTGTTCCCCTATGGTTTGGGTGGGCTCAACAATGCTGCTACTGGATGTCGACCTGTGTCTGAGGAGCGCCAGCGCAGAAAGCAGCAGCTGCTGATGTACCATGATAAACGGTTCCAACTAGAGCCACTATTTCCGTTGCTTGCGCTCGATCATGAGCAGATCAAGAAATCAACTACAGCAGGCTATTTGCTGGCAGACAAGAATAAATTTGGAGATATTGCTAACAGGCTGCTTAACATCAAAGACTCGACTTTGGCTGATATTATCCAGAGGCTTAGCACAGGCTCCATGAAGCCAGAAACTGAGGATGAGAAAGCCTGCTTCAAGATTTTAAATGATCTTGACCATGTCAACTACAAAGTGCAAGGCTCTATCACCAGTAAGAAATATATGCGCAATGAAATATGGTCCCTTGTCTCCTACCTTGGTGCACCCTCCTGGTTTGTTACCTTTGCTCCTGCTGATGTCAAGCACCCTATTGCATTGTACTTTGCTGATACTGATCAGAAATTTGTGCCTGCCTTCAGAGACAAGAATGAACGTCTGCGGTTGATTGCAAATAATCCTGTAGCCGGTGCCCGCTTCTTCAAAATGATGGTAGAGCTGTTTATCAAGCATGTCCTGGGCGTAGGCCTAGACAGAGATGGAATATATGGCAAAACCTCTGGGTACTATGGAACAGTAGAACAGCAGGGCAGGCTCACTTTGCACATGCACATGCTTATCTGGATCAAAAATTCACTTACACCTCAGGAAATTCGGGATAAAATCATGGACCCCAACTCTGACTTCCAGAAAGCCATGGTGGAGTATCTGGAGAGTGTGCATATAGGCGAATTCATGACCGGAAGCATGGAGAATGTCAGACAGAAGATTGAAGAGGAGAACCACAGAAACCCATCCAGGATACCTCCTACCGAAAGACTCCCCAATCCTCCACCCAAACAAAAACTCTGACTGTCCTGACTGCCAAAAGCACCGGTCATGGTGGGAGAGGTTCAGGCAGACAGTGGATGAGATATTGTACCTGTCTAACCGGCACACCTGCCGTGCATCATCCAAGAAAGACAAGGCTGACTTGGGCCAATCTGACAAACCTGACTTTGACAACCGTGGATGCACCGACAAGAATGGTAACTGCAAAGCACGGTTCCCAAGGGAGACACGCCCAGAGACCATTGTAGATCCCAGCACAGGAGCACTGCTCATGAAGAAAGGAGAGGCATGGATTAAGACAGTCACACCAGCATTGACATATGTAGTCTGAGCCAATACTGATGTGACCACTCTTCTTATCGGGAACCGCGATCAAGTTTGTCATAGCCTATGTTGCTGATTATACAGGTCTTTGAGCGCAATGTAGAGCTGCTAGGCAGTCAGAAGTCCACAAAGGAAAAGGCTCGGTCACTGATAACCAAAATAGTAAACTCGCTCACAGCATGTTCAGAAATTGGTGGGACCCATGGCTGCAATGTATAACATCCTGACCACTACAAGAGTCACAAATTCCGTACATGCTTCTGGAAGGGATATGTATACGAGGTCATGCGGGCATGGGAAGACTCGGCAAAAATTGCCGAGGAGGGGACTACCAAAGTGATGCTGGGTCTGGCGGGAAATGGGGAGTCATCCAGGCGCATTATGCCCTGTCGCCTGTGCAGGACTATATCTGGCGTCCAACAGAGTATGAGAACATGTCACTTTATGACTGGGTCAGGCTATCAGAAAAGCAGCGGATCAAGAAGCGTAAAAAGGGGCCTAACTGGATGAACCAATGGAGCAAGCTTGACGCGGACTCTGAATTTGAGGATAACTATGATATCGAGGATAGCGAGCTGAAGGGTGCTGGTGTAGCTTTACAAGGGGAGTCAGAGGATGAGCTGTTGCTCACAAAAACATCCAACCATGTCCTCGAGGCTGACAATAGATCTCCACCTATAAAGCCCAATCACCGGTCCAAATATGTCAGATTTCATACAAGCCACCCACAATATGACACCCACCATGTCAAGCTGCTTGATGAGTCAGAGGCATTCGTCCCCAACTTCATTGGTGGCTCACTTCCACGCAGAGATGCTGGTGACCGTGAACAATATTGCATGACCATGCTCACCCTCTTCAAGCCTTGGCATGCTGGGCAGGATCTTTGTCCAAGTCAAGATGTGTTGTGGCATGATGTTTTCACTGCATATACATTCACAGAGCGTCAGTCAGAGATTATGAAGTTCTTCCATATCAAGTATGAGTGCAATGATGCTAGAGATGACTTTTCTGCTGCACGCAGAAAAGGGAAACAAGTTCCCAACCCATTCAATCTGGATAATGCAACATTAGATGACATGGATACCCAGTTTGATGATGGTGAGCTCAATATCAGCGAGAGCGAGATTGAGGAGATGGTGCTGCGCGCCAATGACTGGACTGTGCTGAGCAATGCCGAGATAAGCAGGCGAACTCAAATGATGCAGGCTGAGCAGATTATTCAGGGCTCTGGCTGGTTGGATCCCATGAAGGAGAAGGGCCAGGCAGAGCTTCCATCACGGTTTCAAAGCAAAGAAGACATGAGTTCAGCAGACTGGAAAAATGTGCTAGCCACTAAGCGCCAGGAGATACTGGATGCAAGGGATGCGCAAGCTGCACTCAAGAAACCTGCCAACCCTGCTGCTGTACTGCCTGTCAATAAGGAAGTCGACGAGCAAATCCCAGGTCATCAAAGCTGACACATTTCTTTGCTGCAAGGCAGGAAAGCTACCGGTTTATGTGCATGGCCCCCACTGGATCTGCAGCGGCCTTGATTGGCGGATCTACTTATCACTCAACACTTGGTCTGCGACAGAATAGCTCATCAGACTCTGTTGCTACGCTGCTTCAGGTCCGTGCACGTCTGCAGAATGTGGAGTACATGTTTATTGATGAGATCAGCATGGTTGACTGTGGAAGTGTGTACACTATCTGTGCTAAGATGTGTGCAGCACTCAAAAATGATGGTGCACCGTTTGCGGGCATAAACATGATATTTGCAGGTGATTTTGCCCAGCTCCCACCTGCCATGAGTGGCAATGCCTTGTATTCACACAAAGTTGGCCGGGTCATTCATCACACACATAGCCATGCCCAGCAGCAGGCCTCCATAGGCAAGGCACTGTGGCATCAATTCACCACTGTTGTCATCTTGCGTGAGAACATGAGACAGCGGTCCCAGGGCCCAGATGATGCAAAGCTGAGAGTGGCCCTGGAAAATCTGAGATATAAATCCTGTACTCCTGAGGACATTAGACTGCTGCAGTCCCGGATTGCAGGCCGTGGGCCAGGAAGGCCAAAACTCAACCAGGTGATTCCCAACTTTGCCATGACAGACTTTGGATCCCAGGGGCGTACCCGACCATATAATGTGTGTGACCTGCAGAACTGCCGCTCACATCAGTCCATCTACACCTGCCTGTCCCGAGGCTCCACATACAGTGGCACAATTATTGTGCAGCCTTTTGATCCAAAAAAGCTCACAGGCGGAATATCTGGCAGCCTGCGTCAGGAGTTCAGAGAGCTTGAGTTGCTGGATGAGATCACCTAGCTGCGGTATGTCGAAAAGATATCACCCAAAGTGACTGGCATTACCCGCAATGAGCTCATCCACTCGTTCAGAAAGTGGAAGGGGGAGAAGTTCATGCCAAAGACCATGCATCATGCCTTGACATGGAATACCAGTGATCCCTTCCCCATTGATGATGTCCAGGCTGATGCGCCATGGCAGGTGGTTGAGAAATCCAGAAACAAGGATAACAAAAAAGGCTAAGACTCCAGAGACTTCAAAACAAAGCAAGGAAACTGGGTATGTTGCAGCTCAGGGGACACAGGCCTTGACTGCAGTGAGCAATATATAGTGGACACCAAGGCAACCAAGTGTAAGAGAGATGAAGACGTTGATGATGAAGTCACGCCAAAAAGGGGCCCGCAGTGAAGCAGTGCGTAACAAACCCCAGCTGGTTGGATTCAAGTGGGATAATGTAAATTATAGCTGTGCCTATGACAGCCTCACCATATTACTCTCTGTGTACACAGAGTGTAAGCAACAGTGGCTAGCCACGGTACCTGAGCAGAATGCACACCTCTCCAGGGTTACTACTTGGTTTGATCGTGAGAACAATGATGCTCCCAGCTATACCGCCGCCATCAGGCATTCACTCCGGCACATCTTACATGCCCAAGGTGTTTCCTAACGGGCCAGTAGGCACAGACATTTATGCTCTTGTTCGTGAACTTCTGCAGACATCTGAAGACTCACAGACCCAGTCCTTTGCCTGTCAGTCTTGCGGTTATATCAGCGAGTCTGAGGGTGCCTGTAATATTCTGTGGGACACCTCAAAGGAAGTCTGCAAGAATAGCCTGTACAGGGGTGGTTCATGCAAGGGTCAATGGGGTGCTACAGTGATACACGCCTCCTTGGGACACCATGGTTCCTCGGGACAACCACCCATTTCCCGGTCTACTGCTTCTCATTTCGCTTCAAAATTGCGCCAGAATTGATCCTTGCACCCCTGTTCATATATGTGTACCTTCTCATGTCTGGACGTCGCACATTGTGCAGTACTTATGGCGACATGTATAGCAAAAGTAGGTATTTTGAAATTTGTATCGCACACCGGCACTCGACTCCATTTCTAAAATGGGCGCTATGAGAACTGTATGTTACACAACGATAGTGGAACACACTCCAGCTTTTTGTTTTCTTATCGGAGGATGTGTCGCGCTGTGATTGAATAAACAATGTAGCAGGATGCTCAACGCCACCATCTCGGCGGCTACGTTGTCACACTGGCGGTTGATGGCAGGATGTATACTGAATCGGGAAGTGCGGGGACGAGTTCTACTCACGGGTCAAGGAGCTGGAGGCCGACCAGGAGAAAGAGCGGAAGGAAAAGAGTGTCAGACAAAACTGAGAAGAAGAGATACGAGACCGAGATGGACGCATAGAGGGCTGAAGAGGACGCTAGGAAGGAGAGGGTGGCGGCAAAGAGGACTCAGCGATACCATGCTGCAGCGGCAGTGTGGGAGCAAGACCACACATTGACACGGGAAAAGCACAGACGGCCGGTGTTGACCAGACCATTGCTGGGGAAGACTGAGGCGACCGCTCCAAAGCCGAAGCTGAACGTGGTTGGGCAGAAAGCTGCTTCGGAGGATGGAGAAGTCGAGGTCGAGGAGGGCGAGAGCGATATCAAAGCACCCGCAACTGATTAGATAGCGTCGCCTACTATATCAGGCGTATTCGGAGCAAGATGTGACAACTTGTGACGCGTCCCGACCATTAGAGAGGGGGTGATAAGAGATTTCAGCACGATCATGCCTTGCCCTCCCTCATTTCTACGAATTTCTTGCCAGATTTCAGCCAGTGAGTAGCGGTGACAGAGTGGAACATAGTGGTGAAGTTGAATTGATTAAAACCGTCAGTGGGACAGAGTGCTAGCGTGAACAAGATTTGCCCGTCCCGAGTGGCCGTGTATCACTGTATATGCGATCAGAAGACACTCCAGATGTGTCCTCGTATGAGTACTTTCTAGGGCGATGAAAATCAATCTGCCTCACCTTGTTGCCACTGTGCGTCAACAAGAACACCGCCTATGCCGTGCAGAGGCTCCCCGAATGCAACCACATGTGGTTCCTCATGCGCTCCCGCTGTCCTTGACTAGCAACCATTAATATCATCAGGGTGGTACATACAACGTACCTAGGCTTGGGGAGGTTCCATGTTAAACACGCACCCCCTAGATGCTCATGTTGTGCTATATGTGCCACCCAGCAAATGTGCGCTTATCCCAGCCAAACACGTGGAACAGACATGTCTTCACATTCAAAGGGGTGGTCAGTCAGCATACACGGGTCCTTGTTCACGTGCACACACTATTTCTGTCCCGACGGATCCATTTTGTGCCTGTGGTCCTGCCTCTCTGTGCCCAGACCACAGACACACACAATACAAATGATATTCACGTACCATGTGAGAGTGCCCCTGCCCAAACACTCCAGCACATTGTAGGACAGTGCCACACCTTTCTGTCTCATTTTGAATCCTAATTCGGCCATCACCTGGTGCATTGTTGGTTCAATGCTGTTGCCCGGGAGCATGTCACACCCATTCAATTGAAATTCTGGCAGCTGGATGTGTAGCGCATGTTGGGCACAAAGATCAAGAGCATCACCTGCAAACGGATCAGGAGGATGCGCGGACCTCTTATATACACACACACCTTGCGAGTCCTCCAACTCAACTGTGATGTTGATGTTACAACCTCCAGAGACCTCCGGCGAGACCCAAGAGCGGTGACCATAGCACAGAGTGTGCAAGATCCAGACACAGGCTCGGGAGCAGCAGTTATGCACATAGAGCAAACGTGCGAGTGGGTACGGTTCGACGAGGGCCCTGTCGTGTGGTATGTGTTGTTTGCTTGTAACAGGAAGTGGCAGGCTGCAATGCTCATGTGCAGCAAGCCTCAGATGGCCTGCCAATGTCCCAGTAGCCCAATTAGGTGCAGGTTGCACTCGTACTCTACACACCCCACCCTGTGATTGTTTATGATTGTTTGGACCTCTACATGTGGTGTCAGCCTCACGTGCAACCGCTCTTGCGAGAACATTCCTGCTCATGTCACTTTGCGCTCACCTCGTACACTCATTGTACATCCACATCACCCTGACATCCCTTATGGCCCGCCAAATGTTCGTTGTGCCACACAATTTGAAAACTTCTGCCAGGCAAGTGCTGTGTGCAACTTTGTGGGTCGCCGTCCGACGAGATAACACAAGAGGCCTCCGCATTGAGCGCTGTACATATGCCTTGTTGCTCACCAGGACTACACTTGCCAGCACGTTGATCATGCTGCTCCTTCTGACCTGGATCTGGGGGGACTCCAAGCACATTGCGCGCCATCCCGAAGGCGCAATCAAGGAGTTGATGAAGCCTAGTACGTACACCACCTTGACACGTGAATGGACCACCTGACAAGCTCCTGCAGATTTCAAAGCACATTGGTTCCGACATAGCGCGCTCATGAACTGTTGGTGAGAGGAAGAATAGCTGTATTGTGTGTTTCTTCGAGCACGGAAGGCAGGTGTGGATGGGATGGGCAGAGGAATCTTGCTGCACACACACACTAGTGAGTTTAGCTCAACAGACATGTTTCATTCTCCTAACGTAGTCCTCAGCCAAGCACAGAGTGATGCAAACTCTTACATGACAACATGCGACACCGCTTTCGTGTGGACATTGACGAGGTATGTCAATCAGTATATGGCTCCCCTTCAGACCCTGACAAGAAGATCTGCCAAGGGGCCGGTATGCCCAAGGATGGGTAGCCTCAAAGGCCACAGACATTAGGTGGTGATCATGGGTGGACAACATGTTGTGTAACCATTCTAGGACTCATCAGTGTTTGTAACAAGCACACGGCGACAGGAGCTTTAAAGTGTTACGGTATGCGGGTGCTGCTGTAGGAGGTGTTGTATATATAAGGGCGGATGTTGTCGCAGAAATCTTACTCACCTTTCACCTGCGCGCACTGCACAACCATGTCAGCCGGTGGGGTCAAGCTGCTGATGCTCACTGAGGGACAGCTCCTGCTGGTCTTCCCTAGGTGGTGGAAACACCACTACAAACCCTGCTCGAAGTACAAGGCCAAGAAGATCACCTGTGTCATCACTCGAGGCGCCGATGTCACAGATTCCCACGTTCGGGCTCTTATTTCTGCACCCAATGTCCGTATGATCTTATCTTTGTATTATCTTAATGAATTGAAAGGTTAGGGCTATGCTTTTGGAATATGTTCTAGATAATGCTGGAAGGGTCTAGATGTAGAATGTTCTAGAGTATGGTTGGTAAAGTACCTCACCTGATTGGCTATTCATTTTCTGGACCTAAGGCTCTGGGCATGCCTAGCCTGGAGGATGACTGCATTATCGCATCATCACTTACTCAGGTAAGTATCAGGGGACATGTCCCAGAGATCCCAGGGGGACTTCTCTCCATGTAGATAAGGGAGCCTGCTGAGGGCCAACCCCTCAGACTTATCCACTTATTGCTTACACCCATCTACACTCAACTAATCACTCTACAAACCTCTCTCTATCAAGTGAGTGTTTACTCCGAGTTTTTCCCTGATAGCCAACACTTTCAACTGCAAGGGATGCAAAGGCAATGCACGCAGAATCATGTGCAAGTGGATCGCGTGTACGTAGCTACCATGAGCTTCACTTGTTGACAACTAACCGTTCTGCAGTGGTGCTTAACTACATCTTCCCAGGGAACGTCCAGGTTTACAACTGGGCACCCACGTTCTAGTGGCGGAGCATGAAGGCCACCATGGAGGCCGACACAGTCAGGAAAGGGGGGAAGAAGCTAAGCGCCCCCGAGGCTGGCAAGCAACCACCCGCAGGTGAGGAGCCCGGGTGTGAGGATTCCCTGGCTGAGAAGGATGCGGCACCTGCCATTAAGAACAGGTCACACAAAGCGATGAAGAAACAACCCGAGGAGCTTCTCGAGGAAATTGAGGACCACATGAAGAACCTGCCCATCCACACACGCGACACGGAGTTGTCTTCCGAGACCTTTGCGACCACGCACTGCGATCACCTGGATGACCTTGAGCTGCTGCGCCTTGCCCGGGCAGAGAGCACAGAGGACCTGGCCATGCTCTGCCAGACACAGCTGAGTTTGGACATGGCAGAGCGGGAGGTAGAGAGGCTGGAGCAGGCTCTGGAGGGTAACACTCAGAAGAGGTCCATGTTACCGACAGCCGAGGAGTCACACAGCAAGAAGGCAGCCAAGGTTGATGTCAACCTGACCATTGACGACCGTGACAACGCAGGTGACAATGAGGAAGACCCGGTGAACAATAACCAGGAAACTGAGAAGGTGGGATCGTTGGGCTCCACTTGCAGCAAGAGCTTGCAGGCAGGACTGTCAGGAACGTGTGCCAGCACAGCTGAGAAGATGACACAGGAGGCCGCATCTGGCACATGCGCCCCCACCATGGAGTCGGTCACTCCGGAATCTTTGGAGTAGAACACGGGTGAGCATGTCACAGACACATCCTCTCCGGATCTGCCCATGCCCTGCCAGCGCGACAAGGGCAAGGGCTGGGCACGCAATGAGTTTGCAAAATACCATATGTTGTTTCTGACTTTACTTCATGTAGTAGCTAATTGACAATTATGGCAGCGTCACACCTCAAACATCTCACTGGGGATGGCTGAGCGAAAATTCACACACATACAATGACAAGGTCATAGTGAAGACGACATTTGTATCTACATGGTGTGGATCAGAAGGGTCAAGTGGGTAAGTAATATACATGTCCACAGATGGTGCAAGAACAAGGAGCACGGTCAGTATAAAGGGAGATGGTGTTGGATCTTCAAGCAATGCCCAGGCATTGGCCCAATGCGTGGTAGATGGCGCAACAAAGCTGGGACCACGTGTTCTGAGCTGAATGGATTATCCTGTCCGAAGGAGGTGGATTGACATCCGCAGCAGCGTGGTCTAAGGGTGCGTAAGGGAGCGGCACAAGGTGGGCACCTAGAGCACCAGGATTGAGGCTCGGGTCCAGGGAAAAAGGTGCGGTGGGCACGATGGGAATGCAGGGCACTTGGTGGAAGAGGGCCATGACTGGCAGATCCGATTGATGAGGTACCAAGTGCTTGATTACTGTGATACTGCTACATTCTATCTACATAATTGTTTCTTTACTCCAGGACCCAAAAGTGGTGACACTGAAATTGCTAGTGCTGTTCTAGAATGTCATGTATATATATCCAAAAAATCAGATGATGATTTGATATTGAGTGTTACTTGTACCATCAATGGATCACACAATATCTCATAAGTCTGTATCATTCTACTCCCAATCTCTGCATCGTCTGCTCAAGAAATATTGTATACAGCTCTTCAAATACAACTACTTTTGAAGGAGATCTGATAGCATAGTGTTGTTCTGTGATAAGAAATAGCAGGATTCAGGAGCAGAATGTTTATTCTTCAGCAATTCTATATGATGTATTTTTCAGTGATGTGTCTTTCTGTGTAGTAATATGACAAGTGCACCATTCACTTCCTGCTGTACTTGAGCATATTACAACGCAGTGTTGACCAGAATGAAGAGCACAAACTTTTGTAATATACAGCACTTGGTTTTTTTTGGTTGAAATCATGTGGTAGCACAATTTTTCCCTTTCATGGGCACAGCAAGGCATTCATGACCCTGTATATAAGCCACATATGAGTGGTCATACTTATACTGGATAGGGCCAACAATTCTGAACATAATGGTATTGAAACTTGCCAAGTTGATAATAAAATGGGAAACAATCAACAGCTGTTTGTTATCTGTAAGCAACAGTTAAGTTAGAGTGCAGCCTCATTACCCTCTTGGACAGCATTGTTCTGGGGTCTTATTTTGACCCCAGGCAGCTATCACTGAGTATGCTTCATCTCCTGCTGGGATGGTCAATTTTCATGGAGCAAGCAAGAAAGGTACACATTCTCAGAGACTTAGTCCCCCCAGTTACACAGGTTGTAGGGATACCCCTACTGCAGGACACTGCTACTGCTACAGTGAGGGAACACATTACATAGCAATATGGGCTTATCATCCAGACATTAGTAGCACTACTGAAGGCTTTGACATCCTAACAATCTAATATACCCAATAGAAGGGCTATATGGGTCGAAATGAACATATGTCAGTGATTTGCTTACCAATTACTGACATATTACATGTCATAAGAATCTACTCCTGAAGCTCTACCTGGTAAAGGTGTCCATGCAGCCATGCAACCCTTCATTACTGCGGAATTTTGTGTTTTCCATGTTTTTGGAGCAAGTCCTGCAGAGCTCGTTCCTGGCGCATAATAGGCGCCCAAAATGCGATTTCACTAAGTCCGTTGGGCGCTAGTAGTCCTCGCTGGGCCAGCGAGGACTACTAGCGCCCAACGGCCTTAGAAAGATTTTTCAAAAGGAGCCTCTTTGAGAAACAGTATTTTGCCGATTATTCGCGCAATCTCGGTCCAAATCACACATCAAGCATACCACTGGAAAGCTTTTGAACAGCTCTACATGATGGTGGTATTATCTTGAAGTTACGATTAGTAATAGTGACAGTATATGTGCTTTTATCTTGGATAAGTCTCTAAAACACCAATATTTGGTCATTTCTCTCAGGATACTGTCAGAAGAGAGGATAGCTTCCCTGTATGCTCATAGTGATACACAGTGAATAGGAATCAACCATAGGTTCCATGTGATAGAGGTATCTCAAAGCTGCATGGTGCTTTTTGTTTACATTTGTCATAAATGTGGCACAACAAATGAAATCTCAGGCAGTGTATTGATGCTCCTTTCACAATCATCACATCAAGAGTGATCTCTGCCTTACATAACATAACTATATCCATGTGGGCTCGGAGTACGAAGCTATAATGTCAACAGAAATTGGGGAGAAGACCAAATAATACTATAACCAGTAGCAAGGGATCAGTACACTATCAGGCATGTATAGAAACATCTGATGGGGCCAGAATACCCTTCTTTAGTATATCTCATACCTACAGCACAGAATGATGAGGTGCTATGACTCTAATATCACAAGACTATGCGCTCCTACACCATACAAGCTGAGCGCTACAGGGAATCAGCATGCTGTGCTGCCTAGGGTCAAGAAAGCGCCCAGGGAGAGGCCCTAGCAGTGAGTTAGAGAGTGATCAGAGTGGCTGTGCTTAGTGGTCTAGTTCCTAACCCTAGAAATGCTAATGGATTGGAACCCTAACCCTGTGTCGGTAGTCTGAGGTTGTATGTGGCGCCTATTTTAGAACTAATGCTTGGTTAGCTGAGTATGAAAATATTTTCCCACGGGGTCGGATTGGCGTCACACAATTTGGCTGGAAGGTCACCCCATAAGAAACGATTTCTTCGTTCCTCATCAATCGTAAAAGTGCACCAAGCCGAAGCAAGGCTGAGTTCCGGACGACGCGACTGACTTCAAGCGTTTCCCTTTCAGCAATTTCACGTACTGTTTAACTCTC
>KQ464089.1:83200-360700 GCA_001304625.1 Trametes sp. AH28-2 | reverse complement strand
ACACATTTTTCAGCTTTTGCAGCAGAAAAGAGCATTTATGCATGCTATGTCTCACCACTCATACTTCTGTTGGATAGAGCTCACCATTTTGAACTGATCATCATATATAACACTTGCCAAGTTGATATAATCACTATAAGGGAACATTATTTGCTTGGTTTTCATTACCAACAGTAGTTGAAGACATGATATCTGTTCTTGTAAATATAGCAGGCGAGGCTCATAAACAGGAAACCACACACCTGCTTTGTCATGACACAAGCCATGAAGACTGGCCCAACATACCGGCCGCTAGACTGGGCCCTGCGAGGAGCTGGGGCAGTTCCAGCCTGGTATCTTTGCAAAGAGGCACTGGCCGCAGGTATGATCTGCACCATTGCAGCCTGAGCAGTGTAGAGGCAGCTCGCAACGGCCGATGCCGATATAGCTGCTGTAGTACTCCACCCCTCCAAGTGTGTCTCTCCAGGTCTCCCTCAGATCCGGTGACATTGTCAGCAACTTCCTGTAGATGTATACCAACAGGCGCCCGGAAGGGACGGACTCGGTGACCTTGATGTTGAGGGAATGGTGATGCACTCAAGTCTCCCGTGACGGTGATGCACTCAAGTCTCCCATAACGGTGATGCACTCAAGTCTCCCGTACGTCGTAACGGCCGATAGACCAGCTCAGGGGCGAGGGCCGAGAGGACAAGACCTGAGAGTGATGAGGGTGTGGCGAGAGGGTCGAGTACGGTCTCAAGTTCCCTACGGACGCGACAAGTCCTGGGTTTTGGGCGAGCGGGCTAACCGCTCCTGTCCCGGGAAGAGAGAGGGAGGAACAACGGGACACTGGTCGGTGCAGTTGTGGGGAGCTAGGGAACGGTACGTGTAGGAGGTATCAGGGGTGGGCGCGGTCGTAGGGGACGTCGGGGAACTTGTGGGGCTCAGGCAGTATTCGTTGGGTGAGAAGGGGAGTCTCCGCGGTAAGAAGTTGCAGCTCATGCAGTTCGAACACGCAGGAGTTGAGATCTGAAGGGGTAAGGGAACCTGAATTGTCTTGGGACCAGTGCCCGGGTATATACAATCAACAGGAGGGTGCACTGGCAGGGCGTAGCTATAGCAGAATATTGTACGACCTCTGCAGCCGCCGGCGAGCGCCTCGCTTGGACCGCTGAGCCCTTGGCTCGCGACAAAACCGACCACCATGATTCGACCGCCCGGACTCCCACTGGTTCTCGGAAATCCCCTCCCGGCTTGGCGCAGGGCGTAGGGCTCAGCCTTAGGCCCTGACCTCCAATTACCACTCAGTGAGAGGGGACTGACGAGGGTGCGATAGCTGTGCTCTGTGCTTTTGTCGGGGTCGGGCCATTCGGTGGCAACGGAAATGGCGGATAGGCAATATCGTGCCTGTCGGAGGTGTTGGGACCCGCGTGCGCTTTGTCTGCTCGACTCCGCGGGAGGGGACGGTGGCCACAGTCGGTGCACATCAACGGATGAGGTGATCGAGAACCCACTCGGGTCTGCGCCCTGAAAACTCGGGGTTGTCCATCGCGAGAGAGAGTGTCAGGTTGTGCAGGTCAGATCACATCACCATTCTCTTGATGACGGCTTTGAGTTTGCAGACACCTCAATGGGTGAAGCCACCAAGGCTGAAGAGGAGATCTGGGATAGATGGATCAAGGTTGTAACAGAAGAAGGCAATGGTCTTGATTGACCATCCACACTGCTGCTTGAAAACCAAAGCGATAGCCTGAGGAAGGTTGAAGGTGAGGAACGTGCTCGGGAGGGGGTCCACCAGTTCTCCGTCTGCGCGTTGAGCTGCGACAGGTGCATCGGCCTCGACGCTTCTTCATCCGGATATTTTAATGATCCTCGCCCGGATACGGTCGACGACGGCCCTGGCTTTGTACTGAGATCAACGCTGTAGACTTTAATCGCCATGCAGGTGTCGGAGGGGTGGAACATCCAGTCTCAAAGTTGTGTGGGGTCAATGTTCCGCAGCAAGGTGTCGGGTGAATCCTTCTGCACGGCCTGAAACCCAGCAGGCGGGGCAGGTAGGAAGATGCAGGCAAAGCCGCGTGTCTCTGCCCATTTAGGAGACTTGCCACCAGCCGGAAGGGAGGGGCTGCAGACCCCGTCCGAGCGACTGTTGCTGCTGCCGAGCAGGATGGTTACGTCCGAATCCTTGTTCCTGTCGACGACCATGGGGCAGGCAGTAGAAACGCTCTCTCCGATGGGTGATGGGTCTGCGGGGGCTCCGGTAGTGCCAAAGGGGGCACACGACACCATGGACAGAGGGTGCAGGGACACAACATCAGGACACAGTCGCGCATGCGACAGTTCGTGAGGCTGCTGCAAGCTGGTTCCAGAGCATGGGGGCATTCTGCACTGTTCAAGCTTCCGATGCCGCTGCCATCGGTCCACCAGACAGCGGCCCCCTGGATTGCGAGTTTAAACCCAGGCACCTGCCACTAGATATATCTTCATCCCTGCAGAGATGTGTATTCATAATGAACAGCCCAATAGATACAGATTATTAGGCACTCAGTTCCACTGTGAGAGACCGTGCCCAGACAATAACACAATCTAACAACTGTTGCCATGCACGCCTCATGACATCCACCAGTATCACTTTGGACTGTAGGGAAATGTGCACTGCCACAGTGAGGGAACACGATAAACAGCAATATTGGCTTACTATCCAGACATTAATAGTGTTTGACAATCCAACAATCTAATATATCCAAAGAAAGGGCTATGAGTTGAAGTGAACATATCTCAGTGATTTGCTTATCTAAAACTCACATATTACATGTCATAAGAATCTAATCCTCAAGCTCTACCTGGTAGAGGTGTCCATGCAGCCATGCAACACGGAATTTAATGTTTTCCATCTGCTTGGAGCAAACCCTGCAGAGCTTGTTCCTGCCACATAATAGGCGCCCAAAATGCGATTTCACTAAGTCCGATGGGCGCTAGTAGTGTCCTCGCTGGCCCAGCGAGGACTACTAGCACCCAACAGCCTTAGAAAAACTTTTCAAAAGGAGCCTCTTTGATCAATAGTATTTTGCCAATTATTAGCGCAATTTTGGTCCAAATCACACATCAAGCATACCACTGGAAAGCTATGGAACAGCTCTACATAATGGTGGTATTACCTTGTAGGTTTAATCAGTGATAGTGACAGTATATGTGCTTTTATCTTGGATTAATCCCTAAAACACTAATATTTGGTAATTTCTCTCAGGATACTGTCAGAAGAGAAAATAGCTTGCCTGTATGCTCATAGTGATACACAGTGCATAGGGATTAACCATATGTTTCACATAATAGAGGTATCTCAAAGCCTATGCACTGTGTATCACTATGAGCATCTGATGTGGCCCAAGTGAAATCTCAGGCAGTGTATTGATGCTGCTTTCACAATCAGCACATCAAGAGCTATCTCTGGCTTACAAAACATAACTACATCCATCTCTGCTAGAAGTGTGAAGCTATAATGTCAACAGAATTAAGGGAGAAGACCAAATCATACTATAACCAGTAGCAAGGGATAAATACACTATCAGGCATGTATTGAACAGCCTGATGGGCCTAAATTACCCTTCTTTAGTCCATCTCATACCTACAGCACGGAATGTGGAGGTGTTATAACTCTACTATGACAACACCTACACTTCTATATCTTACAAGCTGAGCACTACAGGGGAACAGCATGCTGTGCTGCCTAGGGTTAAGAAAGTGCCCACGGAGGGGCTCTTAAGGAGGATTGGAGAGTTATCAGAGTGGCTGTGCTTAGTGGCCTAGTTCCTAACCTTAGAAATGCTAATGAATTGGAACCCTAAGCCTGTGTTTGTAGTCCAAGGTTGTATATGGTGCTTATCTCAAAACTAATGTTTGGTTAGCTGAGTCTCAAAGTATTTTCCCATGAGCATGGGCTGGTGTCACACAACTCGGCTGGAGGGTCACCCCATAAGAAATGATTTCTTTGTTCCTCATCAATTGTAATTTGTTGTAATTGTGGCACAAGTGAGATCTCAGGCAGTGTATGAATGTTTCCTTCACAGACATCACATCCTTTGGCTTACATGGTATAACAACATACATGTTCACTAGTAGTTCAAAGCCATAATGTCACAGGAATCTGGGAGGAGACTAAATGATAATACAACCAGTACCAAGGGACAAATCAGGACTGAAGCATCAACACTATGTATAGAAAGGCCAAATGGGGCCAATTCACCCTTCTTTAGCTGATTATATGCCTACAGTACAGGATGATGAGTTGTGTTAACTCTATTATCCTGATGCATCAAGCCGCTAATTCTTATAAGCCTAGCAGAGCAGCATGCTGTGCTATTTATGGTTTGAAAGGCACCCGTGAAGGGCCTTCAAAAAAAGGATTAAAGAGTGATAAAAGTGGCTGTGTGCTTGATGATTCAGTCGCTAACTTTAAAAACTCATGAGCAGGAACCCTAACCTTGTGTGTGTAGTCCGAGGTTGTATGTGGTGCTTATTCCAGAACTAATAGTTTCCCAGCTGGGTCTCAAATAGTACAATTGATGAGGAATGAAGAAATCATTTCTTATAGGGTGACCTTTCAGCCGAGTTGTGTGACATCATCCCATGCTCATGGGAAAATAGTTTCAGACTCAGCTAACAAATAATTAGTTCTGAGATAAGCACCACATATAGCCTCAGATTACAAGCACAGGGTTAGGGTCTGACTCAATCAGCTTTTCTAGGGTTAGGAACTGAACCACTATGCATAGCCACACCAATCACAATGTAATCCTCTACTAGGGCTTCTCTATGGGTGCTTTCTTTACCCTAGGCAGCACAGAATGCTGCTCCCCTGTAGTGCTCAGCTTGTAAGATATAGAAGTGTAGGTGTTGTCATAGTAGAGTCATAACACCTCCACATTCTGTGCTGTAGGTATGAGATGGACTAAAGAGGGGAAATTTGGGCCCATTTGGCCTGGCTGTACATGCCTATTAGTATATTTGTCCCTTGCTACTGGTTATAGTATCATTTAGTCTTCTCCCCTATTCCTGTTAACAACATACCTTCAGACTATTAGCAGACATGGATGTAGTCATGCTATTTGAGCCAGAGAGTACTTCTTTTGTGATGTTTGTGCAAAAAGCATCAATACACTGCCGGAGTTCTCACTTGTGCCACAGTTATAATAAATGTGAACAAAACGCTGCATGCAGCATTGGGACGCACCTAACACATGAAACCTACCTCAGATCCCTATATACTGTATACCAGCATGAGCATATAGGCATGCTCTATTCCCTTCTGACAGTATTCTGAGTTATTCAGAGAAAAATGATCAGATATTGGGTGTTTAGGCAAGAGAGAAGCACATATATAGCGACTATCACAGGAAAAAAAAACAGTAACACAATCATGTAGAGAGCCATCCCATATCTTCCAGAACTATGCTTTAAGATTTATTTGGACCAAAATTGCGCTGACAATTGGCAAAATAATGTTCATCACGGAGGCTCCTTTTCAATAAATCTTTCTAAGGCCGTTGGGTGCTAGTAGTCCTTGCTGGGCCAGCAAGGACTACTGATGACCATTGGACTCTGTGGTCCTGCACTTTATGTGCTTAGTTTGTGACATGACTCAGCTCCACAGAGCTTGCTCCAAAAACATGGAAAGCACAAGATTCCGGAGTAGTAAAGGGTTGCATGGCTACATGAACACCTTCACCAGGTAGAGCTTGAGGATTGGATTCTGATGACATGTATAATGTGAGTATTAGGCAAGCAAATCACCAAGATATTGTTCATTTCAACTCATATAGCCCTTCACCAGGTACATTATGTTGTTCAGATATTGAGGCCTTCAGTAGCACTGCTGATGTCTGGGTAGCAAGTCCATATTGCTATGTAATGTGTTCCCTCACTGTAGCAGTAGGGGTGTTCCTACAACCTGTGTAACTGGTGGGACTAACTCTCTGATAACCTGTACCCATCTTGATTGCTCCCTAATGATTGACCATCCCAGCAGGGGACGAAGCATACTCAATGATAGCTGCCTGGAGCAAAAAAAAAAAAAAAGACCCCAGAACAATGCTGTCTGAAAGGATTATCACGCTGCACTCTAACTTAACTGTTGCTTATGGAGACCAGACAAATGTTAGTGATGTTCCATTTTCTTATCAACTTGGCAAGTGTTATATTCCATCAAGTTCAGAATTGTTGGCCCTATTCAATATTAGTATGGTAACCCATTTGTAGCTTTTAAACAGGCTCATGGATGCCTTTCTCTTTCAAAAAGTTTTAAAAAAAAAAACCAGAAAAGCAAGTGCTGTATAATACAGAGATGTGTGCTCTTTTAAGAGTGAATATACTATTCTTCCTGCCTCTTGTCATATGTCCAATAACCATGTGTTACAGCTAGCTGAGATTTCATAACTGTTTTGATTGATACTTGAGCAGACAATGTACAAAGTGGAAGCAATGGAGTTATGCAGGCTAATGGGATACTGTATGATGCATTGATGGCAAGTAGCACTCAATATCAAGATATCTTTCTGATATCCTGATATATACATATTACACTAGAACATAGCTAGCAATGTAAGTGATACCATTTTGTAGTCCATCAGTAAATTGATGATTATGATCACTGATGTTCCTATGTGGAATGTTGCAGTATCACAAAACTCAAGTGTTTTAAAACCTCATCAATTGGATCTGCCAGGCATGGCCCTCTCCCCCCAAGTTTTGCCCACAAGCATTGATTGATGTCACATGAATTGGCTGGAAGGTCACTCCATAAGAGACAATTTCCTCATTCCTCATTGACTGTAACTGACATTTTTGGCCACTCCATGTGTGATGGTGGTGCCACTTCACTTTCTGCTGCAGGAGTCCCACCCTCCACCATACAAGCCATCATAAAATGGTCAAATGCCTATATACACACAAGCACCCTGTTATACTACATTGGTGCAACCCTCTTTGATGTCCATGCTCTGCTCAATGGCCCTGCACCTGCAAATGATGTGCAGTCTGCTCAATGATCTGTTGCACCATTTTTGCTCCCAATTCCTGTATGGCATATACAGCCCAACTTAATCTTAATCTAAGTCTGTTGGGATGCATGCCATAGGCGGGTGGACAGAGGTGGCAGAGTTCTGAACAAGATGGGAGGAGTTCTGGCTATAACACGGGGGTGGGGACTTCGGCGGGACTATTAGTAATGCCCTAAGTGATCTCATCAAGTGTCCCCTATTGTCTAGAGGGCACTGACAAGGAGACGGGGAAGTGGTAGTTCCGACGGAGGAGGAGCAGAGATCCAATGAGGTAAGTACAGACAGGAAGTGAGAGGTAATAGCAACAAGAATCCAAACTAAGGCACAGGCTACTTCCAGTGCACCTTAAATACTAAGTGAACCCAACAAATAAGAGAAGGGACTTGTGTCATAGACATTGGAACTCCGGTGGATCCAAAGCCTGATGACATAAGTCAAAACGAAGGAAAAACTAATGGGAAGAGATATGATATCACATAAGGAAAAGTCCAGAAGACTACTAATAAAGGAAAACATGGATGTCCGGATGTCCTATTGGAAGTCTCGAGGTGCACACCCGGAGTTCCTGGCATGGATCGTGACAGCAGGTCCATGTACCAAACCATTTTGGTGTGTGATACTGTGACCTGCTATCTCGCACGACTGACCTCCAAGGCCAAAAGAGAACAAGCACAGGGATTTGGTACCGGAAAGCATGGTGGTTGTATACCGGAAAAGCAATAGTTAAGTACCAGGAAAATGTGTTGTAATACTAACACAAGTTTCTAATGCACTGTAGCCAGGTGTTAGGAACGTGCTGAGCTGAAGTCCAAAACCCCGAAAAACGCGGGGGTTATTTGTGAAACACCGAAAATGCGGTGGTTAACCACCAAGCCCCGAAAATGCGGGGGTTATCGGAGCTAAACCCCGAAAATGCGGGGGTTAACTCCGGCGGTACGTAGGTCCGGAGTTCGGGATTTCGGGGGTAGTTCGAGAAGCAAGACAACTCAGCGAAGGGAGGACTTTGGCGAGGCTATTGGCAACGCCCTGGGACCTGATCCGTTGTCCTCTATTTCAGAAGTCCAGGGCATAGGCCCCGGGACTTAGAGCAAGGCTGGTTGGAGGTCCGGGGGTCCGGGGGTCCAGGAGTTCGGGGGTTGACAAGTAGATGGATTTGAGAAGTAAAAATACCGAAAAATGCGGAGGTAAAGTGAAGTGAAGAAATAGTCGCACGGGTTGTAACACCAGGCTGATAAATGTAGGCATTTGAACAGCCAATAATTCATACTTCTTATGCCCCCTGAAACAACTCCTTTACAGTACATCACCTCTTAAACCTCCTCTACGAACACAGGAATATATAGACCTATGGCCCACCCGAATTGATTTTACTGACAGTTGTTTTGTAAATCAACTGTCACAATATTGTAGCCTAGTCAACTTTTGCAATATGGCAGCGGCATGGTTTGTAGCACCCTATACTTTTGTCCTGGTCCTCACATAAACTAATCCTGCGTAGTGTGTCTTACATATACCGATAATTCCCACTACACCTGAAAGAATGCAAAGAGTAACAAGCACCAGCTATGATCAATCCGCAATGTACTCGAAATAGACACCGACGCTAATCCTCAATACACCTACATCAGAATGCAGCCCCTGACGTCCAGCCCGAGCTCTTGCATCTCTTCCTCCGCAGCCTCCCGCTCATTCTGCTGTAGCTTCTTCTTCGCCTCCAGCGGAAACCAGTCTTTCATGAAATTCAGTAGCGCCCAATCCACGTTCGCTAGGAGCAATGAAAGGTCAGCATCCGTACCATCCCTGAACTTGACTGGAACATACATCGGTCCGCGGACAGCACGGTGGGCGCACGACATATCGGGCAGTGTTCCTCGCCGCGTTTCTGCAACTTCACCAGACACCTGCAGCAATGACCATCGTTAGCCTCAAGTCCCTTTGACACTTCTACACGCACACATACTAACCTGACGCAAAACAAGTGGCTACACCGCAACCTGATCGGCTTGAACGCGAGCCCCGTACATATCACACACGAGTAGTCGTCGATGTGTGGAATGATCGGCAGCAGCGTCTCCGTGAGCGCCTGCACGAGCAGCAGCGACAGCGTCAGTGTCTCGCTCGTGCGGACCGGGTGCGAACGCGAGAGCACGAGCGCGCCGCCCTCGCCCTCGCTCTCCGGGCGCACGACGAAGGGCGAGGTGAGGTCAGGCGCGAGCGGCAGCGCAGTGCGTTTCGCGTGCTTCTTGAGGATCTTGCGCGTCGCTTCCGCGGTGACGTGCTGGAACTACCATCCGCAGACAGTTAGTCCAAAGTTAGCCTCACGATCCGATTTCGTTCTCACCTTGCGCAGGTCCAATATGAAGGTGTTGAGTTCCATAAACGTCTTGAGCGCGACGCGGCTTTGCTTCATCCGGAGCTTGAGCGCGCCCTTCGATATTCGCTCGTTTAAGTCCGCCAAGAAGGTGCGCAACCGCGCCTCAGCGTCCTCAACGTCCCGCTCGCCCCGGAACCGCTCCTGGTGTCCCTGGAATATATCCGCCTCCATATACAGCTGGAATATCTGCCGCCATGTATCGAGGTCCGAGCGCGAGTTGAGGGCGAGCGTATGGGAGGAGACGGAGATGTTGGCGGGGTCGGAGGAATATCGGGAGTGCGGGTGGAAGGACGAGGTGTGGGACTGTGGTCGGGACGCGGAGGAGATGTCGTGGGAGAGGGAGCGGAGTGAGGACTCGAACTCCGCTCTCTTCGTGACGAGGTATGAGGCGAGGGAGTTGAGGGCTTCGGTGAGGGTGCGGAAGAAGGCGGTATCGGAAACGAGGGGGATGATCAGCTCGGCGGGGAGGGCGCTACATGGAGAGGGTCGGGAAGGGCGAGGGATAGAAGAGATAGAGATTCTCACCTGGTTGTAGCTGAGTTAAGGGCTTGTTCGCCTTCGCAGGGTTCGCGCGAGCTACTGTCGGATTGTCCAGGATTCAGCGAGGAGCCCAGCGCGCTGCGGATGATCTCTTCGGGTATTGGGAGGGTTATGGTGGTCTCCGACTTTGGAGGTGACGACGAAGGTCCCGGGGCGTCGGATGGCGGAGGTTCATCTGACTCAAGACAGAGGCGGAGACGGGGCTCGACATGGTCAGCGACGTGCGCAAGTTCGTAGATGACGCGAGGGCCAGACGTCTGCGCGGGTGGCGGAGATCCTTCTCGCTGCTTTCCCTTGTCGTTTGCGGGCGGGGGTGGTTGCACGACGCCGTGGAGGACGTCCGGGGAGAGACCTGGGGTAAGCTTGTTCAGCCGCGGGGGACGGAGGAGCACGCTCGGCGACTTACCGAGGGAGGTGAGCTCTGCGACGATCTGGTTGATGATCTTCTTGAGCTGCCTGTACTGGATCGCGCTCTCCCTGAGTTCTGGGGGGAGGGTGAGCAGGAGCTGGGCGTATGTCTTGGAGAAGTGCATCGCGGTCGTCCGCAGAGTCCGCCTGCGCACAGGCGCCCGTCCCCCTCGCTCTCTTCCCCGACGCCGATGGCCTCTCGCGCTCTGCGCCCCGCTCTCGCCGCGACGCCGCGCTCCTCTCGCCCCCGACGGCCCCCAAGACTCTGTCTGACTTGGCTGGCACACCGGTGCTTGTCGACGCCTACACCGCACGAACCCTCTCCGCTCGCGAACGCGCCCAACCCCGGTCCGGCTCTGCTCTCCTCAAACGCCTCTTCTTCGTCTCTGCACTCGACCGGGGAAGTAGATCCAGATTCTCCCAACGATAGACAAGACCACCACGGTGAACTGTCTGACCAGGAGTGGGAGATACGTACAGGTGAGCCTCCTCCCGTCATGCGTTCCCCAGGCTGGAGAGTCTGATGCTACCCCAGCACCTGCCTCCCGAACCGTGTACCATACCCTTTCATACCTACACATATACACTCATCCTCGTGTTACCCAACTGAACCTCACACTCGCGCCCAGGACGCGGCATCTACATCCTCCAGCAGACCCTCCCAACCTTCTTCTCCACAGGCCTCGTCTCCTCCCTCGACACCTCCAGCTCGACCTTCAGCACGAGCACCCGCTCCAAAGGCGACGATGACACCTCCATCTACAGCCCAAACATCCGCCTTGTCTACCGTCCGCCTACGCCCTTTCCCCCCCCCTTCCCCCGCACCCTCCAGATCGAAGGTCCGTTAGCCGCCTCACATTCTCTGCGCTTCTACAACCCCCTACTGACCCTCTCCCCAGGCATTTCCCTCTACCTGACCTCCTCCGTGCTCCTTCGCCACACCCTCAACGCGCTCTACACCGACCTCCGCGTCGAGCTCCAGCGCGTCCGGGTGCACGGCCCGCGCTCCTCCTCCACCACCTCCCTGACCGCCGGCGCCGACGAGCCGCGCACCCCCGGCTCGACCTCAAAGACGCGCAGCATCCGCGAGAAGAGCCTCTTCGTCGGCTTCTCCGTCCGCGGCACGAACCGCGTCAGCAAAGCCGAGGCCGGCTGGGAGGTGTACGTTCCGTCCATGCACTTTGCCTCCGTCGCGTGTTGACCGGTGAACGACAGGAACTCGACATACACGTTCTCGCCCGTAACCGGCCTCATCCACCTGCACACCATCGACTCCATCCACCCCGCGCCGCACCAGGCCTTCTTCGACGCCCTCCAGGCCGCGCTGCACAAGCTCGGCTTCGGCGGCACCTCGACCCCCGGCGAGGATGCCGGTGCGGGCGGCATGGCGCGCACGTCGGCGCAGCCGCAGCCGCATCCTCGCCTTGAGACTGTTGCGAAGCGCTCATGAAGGGCGGTCTATATGATAGTAATATTGACTGTTCAGTCTGTAATCGTACCCTCCGCACACGGACTTCCACTCCCCTCCCCGCTCATACGCATGTTCGCGCATCATACAATAGTAGTACTCTCCTCCACTCCAGAGCAGAACAGCGAAACGCGGTGCATTGCATCAGACGTGCGCAAAGCAATCGACAAAGCAACCAGACTCTATGTTACAATTTCCTTCACTTCCTCTGCCACCCCCGCACCCGGGACCTCAATCTCTCGGGACGCGATTGCGACGACGCTCACCCGACGACAGCCGTCCACGAGTCGACGAGATCGACGACGCAGTAGCCGTTCAGCGGCACGTACTGCTCCGTGATCATCTTGATCGCCTCCTGTGCGACGAGCCCGCCGAGGAACGCAGCCATGTTCGGGAGGTCCGCCGTCGGCGCGCGCGCACTGCAAGCATCGCATCAACGTCAGCGCCCGCAGCTCGCTCGGGGGGAAAATGAGCAGAAGGGGGCTTACATTTCGCCGGTGGCAGCGTCGAGCTCTTCTGGGAGCTCCACGCCGCTGCCCACGATGGACACCACTTCCGCCTTGAGCGCGTCGTCCGTGATCTTCGAGGGGTCTACATATGATGGTTTGTAAGTACAAATGCACAACTACTCAAACCAGAGTGGTGCGCACGCACCAGTGTCCTTCGCCAGAAGGTTAGTCAACGCCGACAACGCGAGGTGTGTCGTCGTCTCGCGCGGCGTCGCCGATAGCGAGTTCACTATTGCCCATCGCAGATGTGAGCGGTCCACTCGAAGTTGCCGGGACAAGCAGCGTACCAAGTGCCTCACGGTCCGCGTCAAACGCACCCCACCGCTTCCCCCTTAGCACCCGTAGATGATGCGAGTTCTTTACGAACGTGTCCACCTCCTCCGGGTTCGCGCTCTTCGCCACCTCGGGGTGTTTCTCCGTGAACAGCTTCTTGAACTTCTCCTGTAGCCCGCACGCGCCTTGTCAGTACCGATGTGATGTCACTTCAGAGCTCGTCAGCGGAAACAGACCTTCTCGACGTCCGCCCATTGGCGGTAGAGGTTCTGCAAGCGGACGTAGCTCTCCGTGTCGGACTTCATGTCCGGGAGCGTCGCGCTGAGCGGGAGTGTCCCCGGTCCAGAGGGATCCTTTGTGAAGTCCGCGAGGGTGTCCAGGAGCGCGTGGAACGTCGCGTGCCGCTGGGGCGCAGCGCCGGACGAAGACGCCAGAGGAGGCAGGGAGAAGAGCGCTTGTACATCCGAAGGAATCTGATAAGTGCGCTGATTAGTCACTGTGAAACGAGGAATGGGGCTGCAAGCAGACGGACAGCGGGCTCGGACCAGACGCGCCACGCTTGCGCCTCGGCCTCGTCGAAGTTCTCCTCGTCCTGCTTGACCTTGAGCGCGAGGATGCCCTTCTTGAACTCCTTCTTCTCCGCCACCGTCTTCGGCAGGTTACCATCGTGCTACAAGCAGTCAGCCGCTACTCATCCTTAGCACGGCGCCTGACAGGGACGTACGCTCTTCCGCCACTCATCGACTTGGCGGACGAGGATGACGACGAAAGGGATGTGGCCGTGTTCTGTAGGGTCCATGTTTTGCAGGTCGAGCCCGCGGGCCCACTCGAGCAGGGCGGGGAAGGGGCGGGTGATGCGCAGTGAGGGCGCGTTCTCCGAATGGGATTGCGACACTGCCCGAGGATGAGCCACGTGTCACGCTAGGTTCAGCAAACCTACCGCAGTGTTCATGGTACTGGATATGGAATTCGGCGAGGAAACCAGCGGAGCGGACGGTGACTAGAGGTGGGCCTTCTGGGTTGGACCACAAAAGTGCAGAGAGCGTCTCAAGAGTCGGCTTGTCCAGATTGTGCGCGATGATGATCGAGAAGCCAGTGAGCCAGTCCTTGCCCTGGTCCGTAGCGAGGAGATCCTTGACGTCCTTGAGGACGGCCTCGCCCTGTACGCTCTCGTTGAGCTCGCGGAGGAGGGGGACGGCCTCCTGGGCGCGGGGCTTCCCTATGCTGTCGCGGGCGTTGAGGAAGAAGTTGTTGCCGGCATCGGCAGGGGTGGTGACTGCAGCGTCAAGGATGGAGAAGTGGCCGATGCCGGGGAGGACGAGGTTCTTGAGGATGGAGGTGGATGTGGCTGAGGACGAGACGAGGAGGATGCGGGCGGACTCGAGGGCTGCCTGGCCTGACGCGGCCCAGATTCTGTCCGCACTCAGTTCGCGCAACGAGAGGTCGAGCAGGAGGCGCGTACCGTAGCTGGCGATCGTACCGACGCGTCTTGTCGTCGGGCTGGGCACTGCTAAGGTCACCGAGGTGAGTACGCGCGCAACGTACAGGCACACTGCGAGAACTCGTACGTGATGCTGGCTGTCGCCTGCTCGATGTCCTGGGAGTCTATCGTCGTCATCGTCTGTGTTCTCTCCAGCGTTGGACGAGAGGCCGATGGCGTCGATCGAGATGAGTGAGCGGCGCAGGTACACGGGCGCCTACGCGTAGGGCGGGGGTCGTGTGCGCCACGTGACGACCACGTCCGCTCTCTCCTCCTCCTCCTCCTCCTCCCTTCTCTCCCTCGCTCTCTCGTTGGTTAGGATGGCGTACTACAACACAAACAGCCACAGCCCGCCCCCGCTCCAGCACCCGGTCCCGACACACCCCGCCTACATCCCCGAGCCGCCCTCCACGCCGATGTCTCCCCAGGGCTACCAGCGGTACTCCTCCGACACGCCCCCCGCACAAGGATATGCCCAACCACTCCCCAACCAAGGGCACCCATCTCACATGGCCCCTCCATACGGATCCGCGCCTGCCTACCACCAACCACTCGGCGTATCCCCGCAACCCCATCCCTCTGCCATGGGACCTAATGGCCCCGTCGACTTCTCCGCCTGGGGGCTCGATAACGCTACTGCCGCCTTTGGCATGCAGCTCGGCCAGAGTGCGGTAGCAGCTGGCTCGGACTACGTCCAGAAGAACGTACGCCCAAACGTCTCACTCTCCCTACGTTGTGCTCATCCCGTGCGCAGCTCGGCGGGTTCATCCCCATTTCCAACCTCAAGCACCACTTCAACGTCTCAAACTCCTATGTCATCAAGAAGCTCCGTATTCTCCTCTTTCCCTGGCGACACAGACCCTGGTCCCGCCAGGTCGTTCGCCTCGAGAACGGCCAGTCCGAATGGGCTCCCCCGCGAGAGGACATCAACTCCCCCGATCTCTACATTCCGCGTTCGTATCTCGTGTACCTCCCGTATGCATTACTTCCGCTAACGTTGTGCAGTTATGGCCCTTGTCACGTATATCCTCCTCGCCGCCCTCCACTCCGGCCTCAATGCCCGCTTCCACCCCGAGATTCTCGGAATCACAGCTTCAAAAGCTCTCGCCGTCGTTCTCCTCGACTTCCTCTTTGTAAAGTCTGGCTGTTATCTCCTTAACATCCCCGTACGCGATAGTCTTCCTTCTACGATCTTTCCGCGCGCGCGTGCTGACCGTTCCTCGCGTACAGGGTGGGCTTTCAAGCCAGGTCCTCGACGTGCTCGCCTATGACGGGTACAAATTCGTAGGGTGCGTACCGTCGTCATCCGCGTCCTCACGATCAACACACCTAATCTATTGCCCCAGAGTGATCGTCACGCTCATCGCAGGCTTGCTCGGCTTCGGCCGCACGCTCTACCTCCTAGTCTTCCTCTACACCTTCTTCTCTACCGCATTCTTCCTCGTGAGTTCCACCTACCTTCCCACTCATCACCACGTATTAACCGTTCCCGCTTCCTCAGTTGCGCTCCCTGCGCTCGATGGTCCTCCCCGACGCGTCCGCAACCGCCGCAGCCGTGAACCCCTCGCAGCGCTCACGGCGCATCACCTTCCTCTTCCTCGTCGCCGTCAGCCAGATCGTGTACATGGGTGTGCTTGTCAGAGTCTAGGCTCGTAGGATGGATGTCGTATATATCTCTGTTGTTATGACATACCCGCTGATGACTCTGCGAGGGCTCTGAAAGGCTCAAGATGACCCTCGTGAGACATCTGCGTTGAGCATGTACGGTGGATGATTCAGTCAGTTGCGCGTGATCGTGGCACTTCGCACTAAATGTGGAATATGGTCGGAGCTATACGCCGTCTAAGTGGAGGTGCAACGCACAGGCAAGTCTACAGCAGAACACCTACATATCATCAGTGACTTACTCGCGAACGCCCAGGTACGCTCACCAGCGCTATTGCACCGGTTCCGCCTATGCTGTGCAGCGCTGCGCACCCCTCTCCAGGCGCCAACCCACAGAGGTACAGCCCCCACATATGCACGTCAACGCCACAGCACTACCGTACAGACATCCCGAGGACGCTAACCGCATCGTCCCCGACCCTGCGGAGCGCTCACCGCCGGTAAAACCTGCGGGTCCGAGACTGCGCTCGATTCCTCTTCATCCCCCCTCGTATACCCTGCCCACTACCTCGCCTCTCTTCAAAGTCCAGCAATGACCCACGACGTCGGCGGGTTCGCGTCCACAATGCACCGTGACGCCGGGGTACACATGCCCGTGGTGCACCACGACGTCCCCATGCACATGCCCGTACACCACCACCACCACCCAGCCGTGCACATGCCGGAGCCCGTGTCCGTACCGGCTCCCTCGCATCACCACCATCACCACGGCGGTGGTGGCGGTCAGCAGTCCTGCCCGCCCAACGGTATTGTTTTTCGTCTCTATGTTTGTATTCACCTCGGATCACTTGAGTTGACCGCCACACGAGCAGATCCTCCCCCGAACCACGGCGGATACTATCCCCCCGTAGAGCCACCACAACCAGAATACCCGACATACTCCAGCCAGCCCGGCAAGCTTGAACCTTCTCAGGCTCAGACGTACGTTCAGCCCAGGCTACCTGGCAGAATATATGTCGTCGTGACGCCGCTGACCTTGCCCGCAGTGGAGAGCACCACAGGAGAGGCGGGTGCGGGTGCCTAGCGTTATTGGCGATGTTGTGCTGTTGTTGTTGCGCGTGTAGGTGCTGCTGCCTCATCGCTAGTGTGTGGCTGACTGAACGGGTATTGCAGAGTGCTGCAGCTGACGCCGCGAGTTTCTTGTATATCTATCATCCGCCTGTGGACAGCATGTCTGTGCATTTCTGTGGCCCCCGTACTTAACCTGCCGAGTAGTATCAATTCTATACTTTACGCTAATCTACTCGTTCCAGAAATTCCAGCGTCGACTGGACGCCGGTATGCGCAGTACAGGCCTTCGTCGTGCGAGGCAGTCTCACCACAGCCAGGGCTCGAAAAGACCAGACAGCACGCAAACAGCCCAGTCAAGCTGCACAGGATACAACTAACAACTATCGTTGCGCCACACGAATAGACGAGGACGGTGGCAAATGAGCTCCTCAAGCTAACGGAGCCACATCACGCACCAGAAACGGGCAAATGAACACAGCAATGCATCCTTCTCATATGTCCTCGACGAACTTGTAAGTAGACAACGTTGACTAACCTCATTCGCAGTTTCCGAAGTCGCCAGATCCTCATCAATCTGTTCCTATGCACCAGCCCGTTCCTCGGCCAGCATTTAGAGCCCTGCCAGCGCCAGGAGCTTGTCAAAGGTGATTACACCCAAACCAGTGACCTACGCGATCCGCGCATGAGCCACTACGACAACGACGCGAGACAGACGATACGCACCGGATCCCACCCAGGCACCGCATCGAACCCACGCGGACTCGTGTCCCCCTCACAGGTCACCGAGCTGTTACCCGCCGTGACATCCTTAATCGCAGCGACGCCCTTCTCGGAGTACAACAGCGGGTTCAAGAACCCCAGCGGGGGCCTCCCCGCAGACCGCAGCCGGTCGTTCACGAGCGCGACCATGCTCGCGATGACCGGGCTCGCCGCGCTCGTCCCGCCGATCTCCCACCAGAAGCCCTCGTAGATCTTGTAGTTGACCGCGAGCGCCGAGATGTCGGGGAATCCGCGTCCAGAGGCGTTGTAGCGGCCGGCGTTCTGCGAGCCGTACTTCGCGAGGTAGGCGGAGACCGCGGCCTTCTGGTAATCGGGGGGCGGGAAGTAGTTCGTGAACCCGCCAGACGAGGCAAACCACGCGGTCTCGGGCTCGTAGTTGTCGGTACCGCCGACGGACGTCACGCTGACAGCTCAAGATCAGACTACGCGCGGACGTAAAGGTCAATATACGCACTACGGGCAGTTCGAGGGGAATGTCGACACGAAGTTGGTGGTGTTACCAGGCTCGCATCCGACCCCTTCGTCTAGAGAGGCCACAAGGAAGCTCATTCCCCGCGCGCCCATCTGGGCGTACGCTTGGCAGAGCCGTCTGAGGGAGTATGTGTCAGAGGCCCACGTACCACGAAGGAAGATGATACTGACTCCGTGACTGGCTGGGTATACTGAGTCTCCTCGAAGGCTCCCCAGCTCGACGTCAAGACTGTCGGAGGGTTCTCTAGTGACAGGAAGTAGTTTGCCTGGTCGAGCCATCCATTGAATTCGCCGTCTGTGTTATTGCCGCCAATGAAGGTGTAGACGACAGGGACGCCAGTAGCCATGCCGACAGTGTATTGCAGGTCGAGATCCTGCCAATCCAAGCTCGTCAGTAAGCTGCAACACCGAATGGCGTCGTATAGTAGTCGCTCACTCCTTCGGAAATAGACGCTGCGTTCTGGTCGTTCTCCCCGCCATCGATGCTCACGACAGTGAAGTTGGTCGTGGGAGCTATGTCCGGTCGGAGAGTCTCGAGGAATGTCTGACAAAGAGCCCCGATCAGTCTCATTGCTGACGAACTCATTTCAGTGGAAGAGGTCACCTCAAGCCATGCGTAACGGGCAACCCCACCCATCCGGCCAGTCACCGCCAACTGGTTATCCTTGTTGACGGCCGGTTCAGTGGGGATGTTGTATAGGTACTGCAGACACGCCGGCGTAGTGCCGTTGTTGCAGGCAGCTGGTGTGTCCCGCGGAGTAACACTAATATCACGCTTGCTGAGGGCTTTGAGACTCTTCGGGGCGCCGTTGGCAAAACTGTCAGTCGGCCAAATGAGCGACGCGCAAGCTATCCGGAACGGGTAGACGTACGAGACCAATGGGTGGACGAAGTCGACATGACCCTGCAGTTCCGCGGGCAATGCGTATGCGAGAGATCGCACCACCTCGCTCCTCGCACGGAGGTCCGAGTACGTGTTGAGTTCCGTGGAGAAGAGATCGTTCGCGAGGCTCACAGGCACTTCGAACGAGACCCAGTCACCGGTTGGCGAGGCTGGCTTTCCGGTGAGATTGTGCTGGGAAAGCCATGCATTCACCGCCTCCACAGCCGCAGGCTTTGGTGCGACGAAACTCTCGACCTGATAGGCATAACGAGAATCCGTGAAGCAGCCCCCGAGACGCGCCGTTGCGTGCTCACCTCGGCCTTCGAGAGATGCTTTCCGTAGTTCGGACTGGCGGGGTCGCTCACGTTATATAAAGCGGCGACGAGACCATCCGCGTCGTTCTGCGCGAGGGCCATGTTCAGCCGGATGTACTGTTCGGCAGGCGCACGGCCGACGAGCTCGAAACCAGACGGAACGGTCGACCTCGCCTCATGGTACTTGATGCGTCGAATTGAACGGGGTCCGGGATCCCCAAGGACGCATAAGACGAGCGTGAAGCTGAAGAGGTAACCCTTGAGGAACATCTCTGAGGGCTGAGAAGGGTGATGCTCCGCGGTAGGACAGAAAGCTACCTCGTCTATATATATGCATATCGCGCCGGAGACCAGTACGTACACATTGAGGAAGAGTAATCCGCGATCACCGTTGGCAAGCCGTGCGGGTAGAGGACTCAGATACCCGCCCGCACATGTGCTGATGGCTGGTTGGCTTGTAGGTAGACACGGTGGTGATATACGCCCTACGCGACTGCACTTTGAGTGAGCTGGTGTCGTCATCCTCAACGCCGCGCGAGTCAGACATGAACACACAAAGGTCAGAACCTCTCCGAGCGGATGTCCGAAGGGCGGTCTGAAAGCCTTCGCAGCGCAGACAGCCGATTGCATGAACACCTTGAAAGGGGCCTCAAGATCAACACAGAACGAGATTTCGTGACTAAGTCGGGCGTCGCCGAGTGACCCATTCGGAGTCGGACAGACTTCCGGCAAACATTGAGCTAGCAGAACACAGTCAGCTCTGCGAGAACCAGCTTCTCAGAGACAGTGGCAGCAGGCCGTAGAGACAACAAGCAGTGCGGGCCCCAAAACGCCGTCGTGGTTGCGAATCAGAAAAAGGCGATGATGGCGGGAAGCAAGAGTCGAATCCCGTGAGCGCCGGCGAGTGTCTGTCCGACCGTGAATATGTCCAAACCTCGGGTGCAGGAAACTGAGTCTCGTCGCCGTGATACATATTATAGCTGTACTGTTCTGGTTTCAGGATACACAGTCAAGGCTACAAAGTAGGACACTGATCAATTGTCAAGATAACTACTGATAACAGCATATATAGCTGTCAACTTCGGGCGGAACCAAACATCGTTCGAGGGACACCGGTTCATTAGAGATTCACGGCGGCACCTGTGAAGACAGTGGTAAGTCCGGTTGTTTGCAAGTGCCAGTTATCCGGCAACTGACCTTCTGCTTTGTCCGAGTCGTCGTTGAGCTTCCAGAACTGACCAAAGCCGCACATCAAGCCATCCGGAGGGAACCCCAGTGTCAATCCATCGTGCAGCGCCGGCAACGGGCCACATTCCGCTGTGCCGTCACGATATTCGGACCAAGAGGTGAACAGCGGCTCCCAGGTCCAGCGGCCAGTCGAGCGCACAAACCGCCCCGGTACAGGATGGAAGGGAAATCCGGGGTCGTTGACGCGCAGCGGCAAGCCGCCGTTCACGGCGTTGGTGCAGAGGCGGATCAACTCTTCCAGTATAGCCCTCGTGAAAACGTCCATGGTGATATTCCACAGCGGCCGGTGAATGGGGACAATCATGAACGTTTGGAACGAGAGGTTGCTGACTGTGTACAAGATTGGCATGCTCCCAACGTAAAGCAGCTCCGCCGACTCCGATGGGCCCGTGGGGTTCTTCTTGAGGTATTCCTCGTGGAATATCTTCCATGATCGCATGACGTCGACGCAACCTTGAGCGGGGATCAACCCGCAGACAGACGAGAAGTCGACGAATCCGTGCTCGTAAAGCTCAAAGGTATCAGCGGGGTTGAGTCGCCGTGAATGGGGCGTGGAGCTGCTCAGCGGCTTGCAGCGAAAGTGGAATGCGAAGACCTCCAAACGAGGGTTTGTCCTGGCTATCTCCATGCTCGCACCGCTTTTCAGCAGGATACTGGCGATTACGACATGCTTGAGTGCCCAATCGTGTGCGGACGTGAAGTCGCTGAAGGCCTGACGGCAGACCTTAGCAGATGCGTATCAGAGGCGCTGGACCTCCTGGTCGTTGGTATCCTCGCGCCCCCTCCTCTCCTCGGCCATTCGACGACAGGAAATTCTATAAAATCCCCTTATCAAGGTGCGATGAAGCGTAGCACGAATCCTTGACTGACCTATGGGCTGGCCACGCTGCCTTCTGACACTCTGCTGCCAGCGCATCTCCGAAGAGCACAGCCATCTCGAGGACCCTTGCCACACTGACAGCATGTCCGAAGCTCAGTTTCTGCGGTTGTCTCAGTATCGGAGGGCATGAGGGCGAGGAGGAGGCCGAGTGTACGTTTGAAAGAGCCTGCCAGCTGCAGGAGGCTGCAGGCTTGCACCTTCGCGTCCGAAAATGCATCCGGGAACCGCGCGCTCTCCTTGCTCGTTGTGGACATTGTATACCTGGATATGTCTGGCATACTAGTGCACTCGCTAGGGACAATGAGTATGTGATAGTACCTCTACGGCAGTGCAACCGCTAACGTATGATATCTACAGCAACTGTCGCTTCCCCTACACCAATCAATGTCAAGGGAAGGTCCTCAGTCCGGCGCCCAGTCCGATGCTCGAAGGCTCGTATTCAGGCAAGGGTTCCGTATCTTCGCCAACCCCCGACCCGTCCGCAAAACCAACGCCACCCCGGCCCATGCCCGCTACCAACGCCATGATGTCCCTAGCAAGACCCACAGGGAGAGTGACGGTGACGCTGTCCGGGATCTCCGTCGATGGGGCGAAAGATGCCTCGAGGTCGGGAAGGAGCTGTACCGATGGTGGCTGCGGTGGCTCTCCATACGCGGCTTGCCAGCGCGGCCTCAGCGAGGGATCCGATAGTGGCAAATCCTTCTCCGGGGTATGTGTAGGCTCCTCCAGTCCATCCCAGGGGATGACCACACGGTTGGCATGACTGGACGTGCGCTCGTCTTGTCCGTGTGAGCTCTCTTCATCCCCAGAATTCTCGATCGGCTGTTCCGCGGTACCCGAGTCAGCCCCGAGGAAAGAGGATGGCGATACCTCGAGCGCCGTCACCGACTTTGCATGCACCAGCCAGGGCCGGCGGGGCCATATGCACGTGTCGGCAGGTCGAAGTCGAGAGATGTCCCGGCCTACGCGACGCCTCCGCCGGAGCATGCAGAGTGTCGCCAGTAGTGCCGCGAAAGTGCAGACAATGCCAAGCACGACGGCGATAGGAATGGCACCACCTGCTGGTCGTCCTGAACGAGGAATTTGACTCGGAAGGGTGCCACTTTGCGCGAGCGTCGTTGTGACACTGACGGCATCGGGAGTGGATGCACCGGTGGCCGCTGTAGAGGGAACGGAGCTGGTATCGGAGGTTATAAGAGCGGACTCGGCCACCGAGGTAGGCATGAGAGTTGTGTTGAGGGATGTACGATCGGATCCGCTCAGTGCAGTGGCCATGGGCTCGGGTACCGGCCATGCAACTGTGACAGTCACCGAATGTGGAGACGGGGGCTCGGGCGTTCCAATTCCATTCGTGAAGGAGCTCGAGGGTCGGGGAAGCGGGACGGGTAGTATGGAGGTCGGAAGAGTTGAGTTGTTGGTAATCGAGGTTCTGGCAGAGTAAATAGCGGAAGTGACGGAAGAAAGGGAAGGGAAAGTGTTGGTGGAGTAACATGCGCCAACGAAGCAGTCCAGCTCCATGATCAGCGAAGATGAACACCCTAACGGCTGTAGAGGATGGCGTCGAGGGCAGGAGGATAGGCTGTATTGTCTTCTGTGAGGTGTTATGTATATGCAGCACGTACTATTTCCCGTGTGGCGTATCCAGTGCCGCACAAGCTTCGACGGCGCGTGCGCCAGCCTGTCGAATCACCGCCGGATGTGTTTGTTGTAATTGTCAACGTAGACGGCGCAAGATTGTTACACTCGGTGATATCACGGATGGGCCGGTTCATGATGTGGATCCTGCTCAGAAGACGTGTGTGGCAAACAACACTGAGACGATGTACTTCTGCGCGAGAACTCGAATGTCTTCAGTGGCACCACGCATGTATATCCACTCACCTCCTCACGATGCGCGGCTCCCGATATGCAGTACAATCCAGCTAGCGGAATGACAACACTCGATGCGTCTGATGAACTGGCTTTACATCTAAATGGAAGGTGGCCACTGCTGGGAGGTAAGAACGCAGTTGAGAACCTGATACGCCGCAAGATAGAACGACTTTCAACGGCTAGGATGCTACTATATCATCCGAATTCAGCGGGTGCGATACGATGCTCACTCATTGCTGCGCTACTACGCAGATCGAGGCGCAATCCTTGCCACAAGGCTGGCGCCCAACCGCTGGACCTCTGCAAACAACGCGTCCTCGTTGAGGACCACGAGCCCCTTCTCCTTCTCCTTCCCCTTCGCGGCATCCTGGTTCCTTCACATCAACAAACGGCGCACGTATACGTCAAAACATAATGAATCAGCGCACCTTCTTCACCGGTATGCTCGAGAAGCCTCCCAGCGCCCTGAATGGCCTCGGGTTCCGCAAATTGGGCTGCCACACCGCCCCAATCCGATCCCCACCCAGAGGGTCGTAGAACAACAGCACCGTATCGGCGTACACATGCTAGCGACACCAGCCCCTCAGCCACTTGCCGTATGAACAACACACCAAGACTACTCACCGCCAAGTCCTGGAAGAACATCGCCGTGGGGTCGAACCCGGGCATGACCGCCCCAGCGGCGTCCTTCACGAGCGCGTTTGCGTACTTGCCCTTCAGCGCCCACACCGCCGGGTCCGCAGCGATGTTCTGGTGGTAGCGCGTCGAGAGCGCAGAGTTCAGTTCAATCACAAAGTCGTAGTGCGCCGTCGGGTGGTGGAAGATCGGCTACAGGACACGGTCAACAAAGGTAGGGTTTACGATATTCGAAGAGAAACTGACCTTCACGCTACCAGAACCGCTCTCGAGCCCCTTCAAGCTCTCCCACGTCGCCTTCGCGAGCGCAGTGATGCGCCGCGCGACCACCGCGTTCGGGCCCGCCGACGTCCACATATGGCCCTTCGGATCGAACGCCGTCTTGAGGGCCCACGCGACGTCCTGCGATACAACAGTCGCGGCAGGACTCTCGACAGCCCCCGCGTTCTGATCGGCGTTATCCAACGGAACGACGAGGCCCTTGGTCCAGTCCCACTCCTGCAGGAACTCGATGACCTGCGCGAACCCGCGCTCCTTCGTCCCTGGGGCGAACGTCCTCGCACTCGCCGCCTCTTCACCCGCGGCTGGCCGACCCGTGCGCAAAAACACATAGGCACAAAGCAGCTCCACTGCCTCCTCAGAGACGTGTCCCCGCAGCAGCCAGTGCGCCGCGAACCACCGCTTCGTCAGCCGCACCGTGTTCGCAAATGCCGGGAACCGGTGGTACAGTGCCGCGATCGCACGATGATGCCTCGGGGCGTGGATGAACCTCCTGGTGTACACCTCGCGCGCCTGCAGCGCCAGCTGCCGCTCACGAGCCTCCTCGCCGGTCTTGTTCTTCCGGAGCGCCTTCGGGATATGCGGCTGGTCGTTGATGATGCGATCCAGGAGGGTCGCCTCGCGGTCGTGCCAGATGCGCGCGCGGAACGCCCACCCGTCCGCGGTGACGATGTCCAACGCCGCCTCGTCCTGAATCTCCAACCGCTCCGGGCGCTCGCCGAGCACGACCGTCGCCTGCAAGCCCTTGACCGCGCCCATCAGGATGCTGCCAAGGCGCTCGAAGAACGCGAGCTTCATCTTCTGGATGGCGCGCAGGTCGTCCGGCCACCGCGCAGACTTCTCGAACTCGATGATGATCTCCATCGCGGGGAGATACGACGCGCACCTCGGCAGCACAGACCGGGAGGACACGGGCAGCGCTACGGGCACGAAGACGTCGGTGTAGCGGAACGCGGGGGTGACGGGGCTGACATTCAGTACAGCGAGGGGGAACTGGTCGTCTAGCGCCTTGATGTGCTTCACGAGCGCATCGAACGCGGTCAGCGCAGACTTGAAGCCGGCCGAGGCGCTGGCCACCTGGTAAAGCGACGCGATCGACTCGGGCGATCTCAGCAGCGTGTCGAACTGCGACTGCCACGTCTGCACGGCGTCGCTCGCGATGCCAAAGTGCCGCGCGAGGAGGTGGCGCACGATCATGGCAGGGATATGGGCGCGCTCGTCCGCGTTCTTGACGTCCCACACGACGCTCTCCGCGATCGACCCGTCTTTGAACCGCCTCAGCTCTGCCTTATTACCCCAAAGCTCACGGAATTGCTTCGTCCTCTCGCTTTCCTGCTCCTCGGCTGGGGGACCGTGGTCGACCAGTCGGAAGGCGTGCTCGGTGTCCAGGATGATGCCGATGTGCACGACGGAAGACTGCGTCGGGAGCGCCTGTGACGTCGGCCGGACGTCTGAAGATGCATGCAGAACCGCGATCGCCTTGGCGCGATCCCCCAAACCACGTCGCAGCGTGGTGATCAGCTGCGCGACAGCAGCATTGTACGCTGAGCCGTGGTCTGCGACACGCTGGGCAGAGACAGAGCGCATCTCAACCGAGACTAGATCCACTCTGAACAGTGTCAGAAGGGCGTGGCAAGTGGGTGTAAATGAGAGACATACCGGACGACGACATCAAACCGCGCGAAGACGTCGCGGCGCTCTTGTAAGAATAACGCTTTGAAGGAGTCTTCCGATATGGAGTGGTGATCCAGCAATTCCAGCGTCGACTGGGCATCATACCTGAGCTGTTTCCATAGGTCAGCCAGACGTGATAGAAGGACATCTGCAGGCGTTTACCCACCAGATCGAGCGAAGATAATGGAACATCCGCTAGCAGGTTGACCGACGATGTTGCGTCAACGAAGACTGCCTCGTGGCTTGAGTAGCTACTCGGAGGGAACTGAGATAGCGTCCGTAGTATTAGCATAGCCTGATGGCCGAGCAGGACGAGGACCATACCCTGTGGCCGTCTTTCGACTTCACGAACACAGCCTCGTCGGCGAAGTTGTGCCTTGCTTCAGAGATATGAATTGTATGAAGAGCACTTATCATGTAAGGAAACGTACCAAGGAAGTCCAATGCGGCTTTGAAGAGCTGATACGAGCTCAAGCCCTTCCCCAGGGGTTTGCGCTTCGTGCCAGTCCTGCCCAAGCTTACCGGCGGCGGCTCCTCACCATTCACGATGAGGTCCAGTATCGACGCCCACCACATGCCCTTCCCTTCGAACCCGCGCACACACATGCGGCTGCCCAGACCATACCCCCGCTGATTTGCCCAGACGCGAAGAAGGGTCAACGCATCCTCGAACGCACGCACGTTTTGTTTGAGCGCGTGTATGTGGAGAAGGTGAGCTCTCGGGGTCGTCATGAGCATGTACGCGGTGTTGTACAAGGGCGTCGGCTCTTCCTTGGACTCCTCGTCTAGCGTGGCGGCGCGGATGTTTGACCTCGCAGGTGATAACCGCTGGAGTAGAATGGGCGACTGGCCGACGAAAGGAATGATGCGTACTTGCACGTTGAGCTTACTCTTGCTCTTGTGTGGATCGTCTATGGTGTATTATTAGATTCATGAACCATCGTGGTGGCCTTCGCGGATACATACCGAATGTTGGACGAAGCACGAGGCAGGTACGGCGGGGGTCTCCGGACACAGACTCGTAGAAAAGCTCACAGGGGAGAGTGGACTGTGCCTTTGCGACAGCAGAAGCGATGACTCCTAGGTAGTAGGCGCGTTTTTGAAAGACTCGGCCGTTCAAGTAGTCCTTCTCTTGAAATAGACTCTACATAAACACGTCAGGAGCGAGGCCAAGTCACGTAAGTGTGCACACACCGAAGGCATCTCTACGGCAAGGTCGGCCACGAAGGGGGCAGAGTCCTTGGCCTTGACCGCTGTCTTCGTTGCCCAGCTGCCTGCCAAGAGGATCTCAGAAGGTTTCTCGAAGGAGACCTTCCAGTTGGTCTCTTCTGTTGGGAGTGGGCGCACATAGGGCACATCGATACCCTGTTTTGATAGCGTTTTCGACGCCTGGAGAGGGTGTTGCGGAGAAAGAGGCGGGAGGTTGGTGAGCAGCTTGTGGAGGGACATGAGAAAGGCGTCGAGTGCTTGCGTCTTCTTGTATTTTGGGCGGACGTTGGGGAGGAGCGCGTCGATCTAGAGAGGCAGGTTATGGGGCGCGCTGGGGTCTAGGGAGTATTGGCACGGACCTGCAGTTTGAAGACGGAGGACCCGTAGAGTTCCTCCGCGTCTTTTATCTTCCTGAGCTCCTCGCCGGTGGGTAGTACGTTGGCGTGGGTCCCTGAAGGGCCCGCAGACGGCTCCCCGGAGGTTTCATGGCCCTGCTGTGCGCCCTCGATTCCCTCCCAATCGTCCTCGTCCTCGTTCTGAGAAGCGGCTGACCCCTCGGCGTCGCTCTCTTCTGCAGCAGAGTGGTTGCTGACGCTGCTCTCTTCTGCATGCAAGCGCTACGACGCATTGTCAATGAACGGTCTTACGTTTACCAGTAGCTGGGATATACACCTTTGCTTTCGGCGCATGTTGGGCCCCGCGCTTTCTCTTGAGATCGAGAGCCATGTTTGTCGGCTGAGGCCAGAACATGTTCTTGTACAGACAAGTGCCGGACAGAGAGCACAAGCCAAGAGAAGTGAGAGGGGCAAAGCGTAGACGAATGCGAATGCGGACCGAGCGAGAAGACGTCCGATCCAGTTTTCGCGGGCAAGTGCGCGTAGGCGCCCACGGCAATCGAGGCAGGCGCCCAAGATGTCGATCTGTGTACTACGCCGGGCAGTGATGGCACGACGATGTCCTAGCGTGGAACCCAATTTGATAGTTTTCATCGACATCGGTGACGGTAATATACTCGGCGTGGGCATGTGGACCTTCGAATGCATAGCAGTCATCCATGGGCAAGTCATTACATGGGTTCAGCCCCACCATCGACGCATAACATTGCGTCGAGGTGCTTGGGTCAGATTGTTTGTGCCCAACCATCGACGCACAATGACATCGCGCATTGCGTATAGCTATTGTACATGACATATTTGTTCGGACATCAGGTTAATTCCTAGGTCAGTCATATATACACCGCGTTAGGACATACTGCAGCATAGGTGGGTATTCTAATTT
Source organism: Trametes sp. AH28-2 (assembly GCA_001304625.1). Lineage (NCBI taxonomy): Eukaryota > Fungi > Basidiomycota > Agaricomycetes > Polyporales > Polyporaceae > Trametes > Trametes sp. AH28-2. The sequence continues at coordinate 332,414 of KQ464089.1, read as the reverse complement.
CTGGCACGCGTCCCGCCGGCCTTGTGCTAGTCCTCTCATTGACGTGGGTCCGCCGGAGATGAAGGCCCTACACTCGCCCTGCGCAGACAGGCCTCAGAGGTATGCCGGTCCGCCGCGCTACTTGGCTTCTTGCTCTGAGACGCCCCCACCCTCCGGTTCTTCGCGTGTCAAAATACAGCAATCAAGCACGCTTCTGCGAGTATTCGAAGGTACGGCGGGCAAGCTCACCACCATCGGCAGATAGAGTTCACTGGCATGACGTGAGCCTTCACCATGTATTTTGCCATTTTCCACGTACCACACCCTTCAGAACTTCGGTGATAACTGCTCCCCGCGCTGACTTGGTGGGAACGTTTGGTTGTACCTCCGATGCCGCCAGGGCCTGGCGTGAGCGAGAAGAACATACAGCCCACTCGTGACTGCGCCTCTCATAAGCATCTTCCTAAGATTCCGGAGTCAGCATCAACAAGTCGCCAGCCGTGGCAAATGCACTCTCACTTGGCCTTGTGCGCCAAGGCTGCGACTCCCATGACTGCTTGCGGAACGGCATCACCATGAGTGGCAGGGGCTCAGACGTTAGCGCGACGACGCGTCTCTTCAAGTTACTTTGTTGACTCCGAGGTGGACGACCTCCTCAGACCATCACGGTGGGAGGCAGGCGATCCAGTCTTCGCGGAGAGCAGTGCGGAGGCGCCCAGATCTGGGAAGGCCGATCTGTGTACTTTCAGGCACAGCACAGCAGCTCCTCCCTCTCCTGGTCCACGTCCGAGCCGAGGCGAGTCTCTTTGCTTCCGGACATTCACCTCGACCCTCCTGCTGCGGCATCACAAGATGAACACCAGTCGCCGTCTGCCCTGATAAGCCCCTCACAGTCTGCTCCATCAACGTGTGTTTACCTGCCGACACGTTGTCCGAAAAGGGCGTGTGCTTGATCGCCGACAAGCAACACAGGTAGGTGCATTCGGAATCGAGACTATACTTATTCACGCCTAACAAAGATAGTCTGAGCGGTAACAACGATACATCGTCGGCGATCCACGATGCCATCGATGTTTCCAGAGCCCTCCTTCGCTGCGGGACCGATACGCCCGAAATCATACCGTAACACTGCTAGCCGTTTGCACGCTGGCCGAGCTCACCCGCACGTTTCTTTCGCCAGGATACCAGCACCGCGAGCGTCACGGTGCAGAATGGCTGCTTTGGAGAATAGATAACGCGGGGACGACGCGCAGCTGCCGCGAGGCCCACGGACGGCATGGGAGATCGGGGATGCCGAGAATGGCAGGGAGGATCGCGCGCGTGTGTGTAGCGCCGGGGAACAGCTTCCGGGCAGACCCACTCTCGCAGCCTCGGACGCTCTCCGATTCTCCCTCACCGATCCGTCAGCACAATTGTATCATTCTCCGCGACATACCCATGTCGCCCGCAAGCGCACCCTGCCCCTCTCCCTTTCTTCCTCTCACCACGTTGTGCGCCCCCGCACGCGTCCGTCTCCGTGTTCTGACCGCAGCGAACGCCTGCCCCTGACCCGCCCTATATATTCCTCGCTTCCTTGCGCATCCTCTCGGCACCTGAATTCCGTCACCCCTCGATCGGACCTGGTCCGCCACTCGTTCACTTTTCACTTTTCTCCGTCATGCCTCTCGAAGACCTCGCCATCCTTGCTGCCAGTCAGTAGCTCCCTCAGCCTACAATCTTGCGTTCTAACTATCGTCACAAAAGGCGCGCAGCATGGCCAACGTAGTCCATACGGATACGTACCAACAGAGTGGATCTGCATCCTCTTCATTGTCCTCTTCAGCATATCCACTGGTATGAGCCCCATCCTCGTCTGTCTCCCCGCTCGCTCACGTTCTTGTGTGCAGCCATCCACTTCGGACAGACCATCTGGTCGCGACTATGGTGGCTTTTCGGCACGACCGTCCTTGCCGGCCTCATTGAGATCATCGGCTGGAGTGGCCGCCTATGGTCCAGTCTCAACCCCACTCTCCTAGACCCCTTCCTCATGCAGTACGCACCCGTCGCCCCTTTTCCCTCTCTGACCGTGCTCACCCGCTCTTGCCCTTGCCAGAATCACGACCACGATCATAGCGCCCACTCCACTTATTGCCGCCAACTTCGTCATCCTCGGTCGGATAATCAAGCGTCTCGGACAGCAATACAGCCGCCTCAGCGCGATGTGGTGTGCGTGTCGTCCCACCCGGGATCCCCATTTCCCATCCGCTATCTGTCTCAGTACTGACCGATGCCCCTCTCGCAGACACCATCATCTTCTGCTCATGTGTACGCGTCTCCGAATTCCCGCCTGACGCCTCCGCGCGCTGACTAGAATGCAGGACATCATCGCGCTCATCGTCCAAGCCATCGGTGGCGCCAAGGCGTCGACCGCCGTGCAGAACAACCAGGATCCCAACCCTGTACGTTCCGCAGCCGCGCCCTTCCCACCCCCACGATTATCTGACACATTCCTCCCACTCCCCAGGGCGGCCACATCATGCTCGGCGGTATCGCCTTCCAGCTCGGTACGTCATTTCGCATATGCACCCCCTCCCCTTCCCCTCCCCATGGCGATCAGCCGAATTGACCGAACGCGCGTCTCCCCACCCCGACATGCAGCGGCCGTCAGCATCTACATGATCCTCGCGGCCGAGTTCCTCCTGCGGTACTGGTTCGACAAGCCGTTCCACCGCAAGGGCGGCGTGCTCCCCAAGAGCTTCCAGCTCGACCGCGGCGTCAAACTCATGATCCTTGGCCTCGCGCTCGACGGCGTCTTCATCCTGATCCGGTACGTCTCACATCCAACGCCCTCGCGCGCTCCTCCTTCACATAACCTATCCTACGTCATGTCACCGCATATCTGACCGCCGCTCTGTCACCCAGGTCCATCTACCGTACGATCGTAAGCATCTGCCGCGCCACAGCCGCTCATGGCAGGCCACCTCGCTGACGCCCCTCCCCCTCCCAGGAACTCACCGACGGCTGGAGCGGCCGCATCATCGAGACGCAGGTCTACTTCAGTAAGCACCCGTCCTGCTGCGCCCCGATCATCACTCACGCGCGCCCGCACCTCACCTCACCTCGCCTCGCTTCGCTTCGCAGACGTGCTCGACGGCGCGATGATCGTGCTCGCCATGTTCACGCTCAACTTCTTCCACCCCGCGCTGCTCCTCGGCAAGGCGGACCGCTGGAACGCGAAGGAGCCCAGCGAGGCCGACTCCGAGAACGCCGGGTACCCGAAGGCGAGCGCATAGGACACTCCCTCTGCTCCCTTCCCTGTTTTCCACTTCTTTCGCGTTGCTTTTATCTTGTTTAGATTCCCACTTCTCATGTTCTTTCCACCATCATACTGCATGCGCTCTGTGCGTACATGACCTGTTGCGTAAGCACGGGTTCTTACATATCTCACAGCGTGCACGTTCGCTATATACACTCACCGGTAGCTATATGACTGACCTCGTAATGTAGACTAGCTTACTCACCTCTGTAGCTCGTGAATCACTCAATTTCAGTAGACTTCCATGTCATCTGCGAGAACGCTCGGTCACTCAGACAGATTCCACGTTGTGCTTACCTTTCAGTCGCGAGAAGAAGATGCGCCGCAGAACGTTACTCACAGATACCATCACAGTAACGGTAATCTTTAAACCATGATAACGCATGTCCGGCCTCCGAACTGCGAATACACACGAAGACCTGTATATCAGCCCATCCAGCGAACACATCCACACCTAGTCCTCGATCACGATCACCTCACTCGACCCCGTACCCGTCCCGCCACTCGCGCCTGCCACCCGTGGTCTTCGTGCAGGCCGCTCTCCCTCCACTGCTTCCCCGGAGAGGTCAATGTCCACGGCACCGCGCGCGACTTCTCTCTTCCGCTTCTTCCTCTGCGCCGCGGATCGCGCCGCCGAAGCCAGCCGCTCGTCATCCGAATCCTCAATGGTGATCGCCTCGCTCGCGGTGCTCACCCTAGACGGCGCCGCCCTCGCGGACGTCGTTCTCGACGCCGGTCTGCTCGAAGCTGTCCTGTGTGGTGCAGCGGGCCGTGCGCTCGACGGAACGGGAGCAGGGGCAGGGGAGGGTGCTGGGGATCCGGCCGAGGCAGGGGCTTTGCCCTTCCCGCTCGCGGATGGACGAGCATACAGCTCTGTCCACCGCTTCGCGTTGTTGTCGTGCTGCACGCGGTTCCGGACGTACTCTGTGGCTATGCTCGGTACTGCACGGGCCGCGCTCAGTTCTGAGTTCGCGCGGTTCCGAGAGCAGGAGGGCACGTACCTAATGGGTCCTCTGCACCGCCGGAAACGTGTTATTGGGGTGTCTCGAGAGGGATAGAAAGGGGCAAGGACGTACTGGGATTGGGGTCGGTGAGTAGGGATGAGAGGGAGAGTATGACCTTGAAGAGCGAGAGGGCTGGTGACCAGTTGTGCTTGAGGATATCGATACATATTCCTCCACGCTCGTTGATATTCATATGATATATTCTACGCTTGGTGAGTTCTTAACCTCTTCGTGGAGAGGCGCTGAGAGGTTACTCACCGCGTCTTGAATGCGAGCCTAGGCGCGGAGAACCTACGCGGGACGAGTAGCCATGAGCACGCGACCCCTCGGCCACAACCACTACATCTAGGGACTCACGGATAGTCGTGACCCAACGTGATCTCCACCTGAAAGACGCCGCCTTCGTACACGCTGCCCTCCGGGCCAGGTATGGTGGCGTTCCAGTGGAAGAGGTCGTCGTCGGAGGGCGAGAGCTTGATGGCACCGAGGTCCTCCTTCTTGAGGTCGGCGATCTCGCGGTGGATGCGCTTGAGCGTCATCTTAGGTCTCTCTTAGCACGTATCTAGGCAGGCAGAATGATTGACACGTACTGGAGATACGTGGGCGGGAGCCATGGTGTGTTGTGTGGGATGCAAGGGGAGAAGGAGGAGGGAGTGGCTGAGGTGAGCGGCGGTTGGAGATCTAGAGAAACGCCCGAAAGGCTCGGACGGCCGCAGACGCCGGGAGTGCTTACGTGAGCATCCCAAAGGGGAGAGTGTGGGCGCACGTTGGCGGTGACTCTACCCTTCTCTTCCCCGCACCGCCATGTTCTGAGCTCTCTCTCTCTCGCCCACCCAGCACAACGACAGAGTCCGCCCAGGCTGCCCGCTATAACTGAATTTACTGCCTACCTCGAAACACACGATGATAACCCGAATATCTGCCTAAACCCGCCGTCTTCTCCATTAAAGCAATCGTCCATAAAGTAACAATCACACCCACCCACGTTCAACCGTTCACCGTTTATCTACCAACCGACCGCTATGTTCGGCGAGCACGAGTCCGAGAGCCCCCGGGTCCCTAGCCCATGGGACCTCTTCCTTCCCTCGCCCCCAGATGGCACCCCGCCCCAGCTCAGCCCTCCGCTGCACAATGGTATTCCCAAGCTTGTACCGGAGGTCGAAGAGGTGCGTTCGTCCCACCGTCAGTTAACTTAGTGTTGCAAACCAGCCTGGTGTGAGGGGACGAAGATTGGGAGGCTGGAACAAAGAATACGTCAAGTACGGTTGACTGACGCGCCTCACAGGGGAATGTCGAGTACAAACTCAAGCTGACCAACATCTCCAATGCTCGCTTTGCCCGGCTAGTCACCCAGCTCAAATGGCGCCTTCTGGAAGGCGGCGGCCAGGCTTACTACGAGCTTGGTGTGGCCGACTCGGGAGCTCTCATCGGCCTCTCCCGCCCGGACCTTGAAGAGTCACTCGAGACACTCGAGATGATGGCGGGCGAAATCGGCGCCTCCGTCATTGTCGTCAAAGAGATTGAGGTTCCGCCGACCATCGCCGCTCTCGCTGACAAGGAGTCTGGCTTGCATGACCCCGATACTGGAGACTGGAACCGCAAGATGAAGCGCCGCATCCTCGCGGCCGACGAAGACATCACCACCACCACTGAAACCGAGACTGACTTCACGACCGACTTCACCGACGTCGACGACGTCGCGTCTTCCGTGTCCAGCGTACGCACGCCCGGCATCGCTACGCCCACGTCCGTGTACGTCCGGTCGACAACCATTGTCCACCGGCCGGTCCGCACAAACCCGGAGCGTCCCACGGCGCACTCCTCGCCGTTCATCGCGCCCATAGACGACGACCTGGCGCTCTTCTCCATGGAGCCTGAGCCCGCGTTCCGGGACGACGCACCCGCGGACGGCACCTCTGGCGACGACGAGCTCGAGCTCGGGCCGCCACGGCACTCGTCGTTTGCCGGACTCGAGATCTCCGCGGTCTACAAGCCGCGCCCCGTGCGGCACCGCACTCGCCCTGGGGCGACAGCGCATCTAGGCCCGACCGCCGGCAGGCACGGGAAGCGATACAGCAAGCCCAAGGAGAAGAAGGTGCAGCCGTGGCATCAGAATGCGAACGCCAAGGGCGCGAAGGGGGCGGCGGGGCCGCCAGTGAGCAAAGAGGAGAAAGCGCTGCAGCGGCGGGTGGCACGCGATAAGAAGCGCGAGGAGAAGCGCGCTGCCCTGATCGCCCGCGCGATCGAGGCCGAGTCTGTGGACGCCGTGGTCGCGGGCTCTGCGCCTGTGCCGTCGGACACGGACGGCGTGGCGAAGGACATGGCGACGCTCGCTTTGGCCGTGGAGATTGGGCAGGAGGCGAGCACGCTGGCGGAGGGCGCGAGCGGGCTGCATGTGGCGGTGGACACCGCCAGGAACGCGTGTGGAGAGGAGTCCCCGGTGCTAGAAGCGCGACAGCTCGTGGACGCCGGGGTTCGCGAGTCGGGAGGGACGGGGCACGCCGAGCCGCGGCTTATCGTCGAGGCGTTGGTGGTGCGGAAGATGTCGATAGAGGAGGCGACGCTGGATTTCAGCCGGTTCGCGCTCGTATGAGGGTCGCTCGGGAGGAGGGTGTGTGCGCGGTTTCCTAGCTGGGACTGCAGCTACTGTTCTATAAACCTCCGCGGCTTCTGCTGTACTTATGGTTCGTGATAGGAATGCGACGGAGTTAGTTGGGCTATAAACGGAGGCATATCTGCGCGGGTATGTGGACGCGTTGCCTGTGGCGGCGCGTGAGGAAGGCGAGCGTATTGCTGCGGAGGAAAGAAGATGGCGAGGGGGCGTGTGCCTGGCTTGTGTGTGTCCGGGTCTGGACGGGAAAGCTGACGCCATCCCCTGCCGGTCTTGGGTTTTCTCACCGGCTCGCATGCTTGCGGCGACGGGGGAGTGTGCATGTGCAGGCGGAGGAAGCGGTGGCGGATTACCTCTGGCAACGCGGAGCTATGACAGGACAGTCTGAGTGGGGAGGGGGAGGAGGGATGAGAGCGGCGGAGAGAGCAAGACGGATCAGCACCCGAGGCTTATCGCGCACGTGGCCGGGGACCTCGCGCGCGGGTGGACTGCCAGTGCTCTGAAGCTCTCCTTCAAGCTCCCGCCTCTCCCTCTCCCTCTCTCCCTTTCGCCTCTCTGTCCTCTCTTCTCCCATCTGCGCGTCTTCGCTCGCAGCTCGCCGTGTTCCCCCCGCGCGGATCCTTTCTCCCTCTTCCGCTGCGCACCGCACGCGCGAACCCGAAATATCCCTGCGCCTGCTGACCCTCCCCCCTCTCGTCAGCGTCCCCCTTCTCCCGTCTCCTGCTATCGTCGCCTCTTGTCCTTCGTCTCCGCCGCAATCCTCTTGCGCACTTACCTTTCGCTGCACGCTTGTCTCTGGCCGCGTCGTCTGATACTGGGAGCTCGGCTTCTGCACACTCTACCTTCTCGCGCGCAGCCTCTGCTCGCGTGCATCCCCGATCTACCGTGCGCATCCCCACCACCTGGCATGAAATGTCCGCGCTCGTCGAGGAGGACCACCGCGACTCCGCCCCATCATTAGCAGAGTCCGTTGCAGACTCCGCGTCCGCCTCCGGCTCCTACGGAAGTACCTTTGAGCGCGAGAAGTCCATCCGTGCGCACCCACTCCGCCCTCTCCCTCGCGCGCGCGTCGCTCATGTTCCCTCCGCATTGCATCTTGTAGGTTCCGTCCAATACGACTCCGAGTCCCTCTCATCACGCCTCACCCCGCCCCCTGACTTCTTTGACCCTAACTACGACACCGACATCACTTGGCTCGGTGCGTGCTTCTCCCGCGTGCCTGTCCGCCCCGCGCATTCTGATAACCTGTTCCCATAATCTGCCGACTACAGAGGATGATTCGCCTTATCCCGAGGTACGCTCCGCCGTCGCCAACTATGACGACCAGTCCATGCCCGTCAACACCCTCCGTGCCTGGGTGCTCGGCATCTTCTGGGCGATCCTCATTCCCGGCGTGAACGAGTTCTACTACTTCCGATATCCGTCCGTCATGCTCACCGGGGTAAGTGCCGTCACCTCCCCGTGCTAACACACACCAACGCGCGCCGCTAGATCGTCGCCCAACTTGTGAGCTTCCCCATGGGCCGCCTGTGGGCGCGCTGGGTTCCCGCCGTCAAGATCTTCGGTGTGTCCCTGAACCCCGGACCGTTTACAATCAAAGAACATGTGAGAGCGCAGCTGTTATGATCGAAGAATCACGACGCTTAGTTTTGTAGGTCCTGATCACCATCATGGGCGGCGTAGGCGGGCAGCCCGCTTATGCGGTACGTACCTTCATTGCATCTTGCGCCTTTGACCCGGCGCCCATACGGCTACTCTAGACGGAAATTATCGCTGTCCAACGGGTGTGGTACCAGCAGAACTTCAACTTCGCATGTAGGCCTGACATTCTCCTTGCTACCCGATCCCCGCTAACACGCAGCAGACCAATGGATGTTGGTCATGTCCACGCAGGTAAGCCGCGCGCTGACCTAGCAATCGTTACAGCCCTGACCCACATCGTCAGCTCATCGGCTTTTCCGTGGGGGGTCTCGCACGCAGACTGGTACGATTTCCTTTCGTTGCTGGGCGCATCTCCCCGATCTCGCCCGCTCACTATTTTTTCTCGTGCGTCTCGATGCTAGCTTGTCGCCCCGGCGTCCATGAGTACGTCCCGCCGTTTCTCCACTCTTCCCCCTACGTGAGCATATTGACCTAATCCTCCTGCAGTCTGGCCGAACACCCTCGTACTCTGTGCGCTATTCAATACCCTCCACTCACAAAGCTACGCCGGCATCGGGTCGCACAACGGCCTCAGCCGCGAGCGCTTCTTCACCTATGCCTTCGTCTCTGCGGCCCTTTGGTGTAAGTCCCCGGCGCCTCCCGGTGCGCACTGCCCCGTCGTCTGATTATAGCCCATCCCTGTCGCTGCCAGATATCGTTCCGGGCTACCTTTTCCAGGCTCTCAGGTACGTTGCCGCGCCGCGCCCGCTCTTGCGCCGCCGTCTAATTTCTCGTTGCTGCGGCGGTACAGCGTCTTCACATGGGTAAGCCCATCCGTCAGTCCTTATCGCTGCCCAGTAATATCCAACTCGTTGCACAGGTCTGCTGGCTAGCCCCAAACAATGTCGTAAGTCCCGTGCCACCATCCGTTGTCTTCCGCCTCGCCGACCTGCACATCTCTGCGACAGAAAATCAACACGCTGTTTGGGTGAGTCGTTGCACCGGCCACGGCAGGCGAGTGGCGGCTGAGCGGTTCTTTGCAGATACCACAGCGGCATGGGTTTCTCGCTGCTCTCGTTCGACTGGAACCAGATTGCGTTCATCGGCAGTCCGCTATCGACACCCTGTACGCTCTCTCCGCCCGCGTTGTTGCCGAGATGACGGGCTCATCCAAGTTTATCTGTGTCGTAGGGTGGGCCGAGGCCAACGTCATCGCCGGCTTCTTGATTTTCTACTGTAAGCTCCGTCAACTGCAGGCGTCTTATGCCCGGGGTAATGGCCGCTAATTTGCCACATCCTCAGGGTTCCTCGCGCCCATCATCTACGTACGTGTTCCTGGATCGTGGCGCGTGCACTCGGCTGACGTCCTCGCAGTTCACGAACACTTGGCACTCCCAATTTATGCCGTGCGTGTGGCAGGTCTTCGGTGTGTTGTGTCCGCTAACAATCACATAGTATATCTGCACTAGGACCGTTCGATAACACGGGTATGCTACGGCTCCATTACGATCCCTCTGGAACCTACATTGACCCTTGTGCCTCCAGGAAAACCGTACAACCTAACCAGAATCCTCAACACCGACTCGACGTTCAATCGCGAAGCATACAATGCCTACTCCCCGCTATTCCTCTCGTGCGCTCTCCTCTCCTACACGTCGTTACAGGGCGTCAGAGCTCACACCGTCTAACAGTGCAACATTCGCTATCTCGTACGGGCTCGCCTTCGCGTCGATCACAGCCACGATCGTCCATGCCCTGCTATACTTCCGCAAGCCGATCATGGTGCACCTCCACCGATCACTGGGCGAGCAGCCCGACATACACGCCCAGCTCATGGCCAAGTATCCTCAAGGTAAGTCACGCCTAGCGACCGATCCCTAACACCGACTCACGTGTTACTTAGTTCCCGAGTGGTGGTAAGTTCCGCGTGTTGTCATGGCTTCACGAACCGTAGACTGACATGACGTAGGTATGGCTGCATACTAGGTGCGTGTAACCCCGACATCCCACGGTCCACTTGACCGACGATTTTCCTCAGCGGTCACCTTCGTCTTTGCGTGTCTGGCGATCAAGCTATTCCCGACGCAGATGACGATATGGGCACTGATTGTCGCGCTGTGCATCGCCCTCGTAAGCCCCTCCGTAATCCGTCCCACCAGTGCGCACGCCGTGCTGACATCATCTGTTAGGTGTACATCGTCCCAGTCGGTACGTATTGTTGTCCCCTTTCCTGTTGCTATGTTATAACCGCGCCCGCTGCGCCCACCACTAGGCATGATTCAAGCCGTCACGAACCGACAAGTTGGGTTAAAGTACGTCCCACGGATCACGCATGTCCCGAGGACCACTGACCCAATGCACCTCCACAGCGTGATCACGGAGCTGATCGTCGGGTACATGCTCCCGGGCCGCCCGCTCGCGATGATGATGTTCAAGGTAAGCAGTGCAGCGCCCCACCCTCCTCCCGCTCCCCTCGGCACGAGGGACCCTCCGGCCGATGCTGATAACTGCACAGACCTGGGGCTACCTCACGATGTCGCAAGGTGCGTATCTGTCGTCCCACCCGCTGCGGCGGCGATCACTGAGCGGCTCCGGCGCAACGTAGCGATGACCTTCACGTCCGACTTCAAGCTCGGGCACTACATGAAGATTCCGCCGCGCCCGATGTTCTGGTGCCAGGTACGTCGGAGGAGCCCGCCCTCAAGATGTGTCGGCGTGCTTGACGGTTGTCGCCGTTAGATCATAGCGACTATCGTTGCAGGAACCGTGCAGCTCGGAGTGGAGAATTGGTGCGTATCGTCCCGGCTGTTTGACCGATTTATAGGCTGACAGTCTTGCAGGATGTTCTCCAACATCCCGTACGCATCAGGTTATCCCTCTCATGTCCATATAATCATACTCACACTCCACAGACAAATATGTTCTCCTGCGCAGAAAGACATGTGAGTACGCAAAATCATCCATTGTGTGCAAGGCACTAAACGGCATAAATAGCTCCGGGTTCACCTGTCCAAATACCGAGGTAAGCTTCCGCAACCGCGCCCTGTTCGGCGCAAGCTGACGACCATACCTACTAGGTCTTTGCCACCGCATCTATAGTAGTAAGTCTGCTACACGCACTCCTCGCCAATATTTCCTCACCCCTCCGGTCAAGTTTGGCGTCGTCGGCCCGTCACTGCAGTTCTCACAAAATCAGCTTTACTAGTACGTTCTGGCACTTTGTTTACATGATGGCCGGTGCTGACTATTCTCTTCAGTCGTATGTCAACAAAGCCTTGCAGCAGGGGTGGAAAACTGATATTTCACAGCCCTATTATTTTTCTTCATCGTCGGCGCCGCGTGCCCGCTCGCCGTTTGGTTACTTACGCAGCGATATCCTGACTCGTGGTTAAATTATGTGAAGTAAGTGCACGGTCCTCCCTTCCAACTTGGTGCCTCACTGATCATCCTCAACCGTTGTAGCTTCCCGTATGTCCCGCTCGCCGCACCCTCGGATTTACTCTTTACTGACCGCGCCAAAGCCTCATGTTCACCGGTATCGGCCTGATCCCGCCCGCGAGCGCGGTGAACTACGTCCCGTGGGCCATCATCGGTTTCCTCTTCCAGTATGTCATCCGGAGACGACATTTCCCGTTCTGGGCGAAGTACAACTGTAAGTACCGTCCTTCTCGCTCGCGCGGTGTATCGCTGACCCTAGGCTACCCTCAGACGTGCTCTCTGCTGCGCTGGACGCGGGGACCGCGATCTCGACGATCCTCGTGTACTTCATGTGAGCCCAAACCTCGAGTGTTCGCCGAGATTGTACGCGCGGTTGCTGACGGCATTTTTTCAGCCTGCAATATCCAGCCAACGGGCAGATCGGGCAGAACAGCGTCCAGAAATGGTGGGGAAATACCGTGTACAAGAACACCGCGGACTGGCACGCAGTGCCGTTACGTACAGTGAACGAGGGGGATCACTTCGGGTGCGTACGACTGTTCCTGCCCTCGCGAGGGCGTACACAATCTTGAGGTGCTGACGATGCGGACCGTCGCTGCAGGCCGGACAATTGGTAGACTAGCTGTTTGTTGTATCATTAGATGTATTTGTTGCTGTCGTTCGCAGTGCTTTATCTGTTCTGTACGGTGATATATGGGGGATCTAGTTTTTCGTGCCTGCTTCCACCATTGTAAGAGTGCAAATCGTCCGAAACTTGTTCCAACCTGCTGGTTTGTGGGTGCACGGGGGCGCCGGCCCGACTGATCGGGCGCCTACCGCGCTGTGGCAAATTTGAGCAAGCGCCCGCTGAGACCTGCGCTGAGCGTGAGCGACGACGACCGACGCCCTTCCTCCGTCCTCCTCCCTTTCTCTCGCCACCATGGACTCCTTGTTCGCAAAAGCCGACGCGATCCGGCCGCTCAACAAAAAACGGCGGACCGACAAGCACGACGCGCGCCCCAAACCCGGCCCGTCCAAGAAGGCCGCCCCCGCCGCGGAAGACCCGACCGCCGCCTCCGTCTCGCAGCACACCGCGCTCCCGCGCTCGCTCCGCCCCGCCTCGCCGCCGCCGGAGGAGGCGAAGAAGTACGCGCACATCCGCGATAAGAAGCTGCGCACGAACCTCACGCGTCAGTCGACGCAAAATGCGCGCGCGAAGCGGCTCGTGAAGGACGCCGAGCTTTTGCTCACAGAGGATGCCGGGCTCATGGAGGCCGAGGGCGAGCTGGAGAAGACGTGGAGGGTGGGGCAGGATGAGATTGCGGCAGCCGCGGGGCAGCAAGGGGCCCAGGGTCGACAAGAGTGGAAAATGGAGGGTGGGCCGTACCGCACAAGGTACACACGGAACGGAAGGTCAGTAAATCACCCGTGCTTTCCTCGGTACGCCTTCTAATACGCCGGACAATCTCAGACATATAGCTGTTGTGGGGAAGAAGGGACACGTTGCGACGTTCGATTGGCAAACAGGCACTCTCCACTCGGAACTGCAGCTACGAGAGACCTGCCGCGACATTACGTGAGTCCGACGTTCTATTTCCTACTGAGCGAGCCGTGACCCATGTTGCAGGTTTCTGCAGGACCATTCACACTATGCCGTCGCGCAGAACAAGTATGTCTTCATCTACGACCGCGACGGCGTAGAGCTGCATAAGCTCAAGTCGCATATCGAGCCCACTCGGCTCGAGTTCTTGCCTTATCACTGGCTCCTCGTCAGCGTAGTATGCAACCCCCATTCAATCCTCTATATCCCGTTGTCTTATACTCCCCCAGGGCAATCCCGGGTACTTGAAGTACCAGGACACCTCCACCGGACAACTTGTCGTCGAGCACCGAACGAAACTCGGCGCATGTCACACAATGTGCCAAAACCCACACAACGCCGTCATCCATCTCGGGCACCAGAACGGCACCGTCACTCTCTGGACACCTAACCTACCACATCCCGCCGTCCGTCTCCTCGCCCACTTAGGGCCCGTCGCGAGCGTGTCGGTAGACCCCAGTACAGGCGGGAAGTACATGGCCTCTGCTGGCGAAGACGGTACGGTCAAGGTCTGGGACTGCCGGAATTGGAAAGGCGCCGTTCGGACGTGGAACGCGAGAGGCGGCAGCGCCGAGCTCGAATGGAGCCAAAAAGGCGCATTAGCCGTCGCCACTGGCGGCAGTGTAAATGTATGGACTCTGCCACCGCAATCTACGCGTTTGTCGGATCTGACTGACTTGTCCTTTTTTGCAGGTCTACACCAAGCCGTCCATCCAGACGCCCTTCGCCGCCACCGTCTCCCCACCACTCTACCTCACGCACGCCGTCCCCCATCGCCCCCTCACCTCCGTCCGCTTCTGTCCCTTCCAGGATATTCTCTCCATCGGGCACTCTGCTGGTGTTTCGAGCATCCTCGTACCCGGCTCCGGCGAGCCCAACTTCGACAGCACCGAGGCCGATCCATTCGAGAACAAGAAGGCCCGCCGCGAACGCGAAGTCAAGGCTCTGCTTGACAAGGTATGTCTCCCCATCCCTAGTCCATGCAATGCGCAGGCTCACACTACCTTCACTCTTCCAGATCCAACCTGACGCAATCACACTCGACCCGTCCTTTATCGGCTCGCTTGCAGAGCCACCAAAACTCAGCACAGCTGTGGACGGCGCACACGACATCCCGTTCGCGCGCCTCCCGCGGTATGAGCGGCTGCGTGCGTCCGGCAAGGCCGACGAGACAGAGGAGGGCGACGACCGCGCCGGCGGGGCCAACGGCGAGGACAGCGAGGGGACACACCCGCTCTCCAAGGCGGAGAAGGAGAAGAACAGGATGCGTGGAAAGAACAAGAGCTTGAAGCGGTACCTCCGCAAGCAGCGCAAGAACGTGATAGACCCGCGGGCGGTATGTGTGTCCCCTCTGGTATCCTATATCGATACTGACCGTTGGGCGAATGTAGCTCGCGGTGCGGAAGAACCTCGAGAAGGAGAGGGAAGAGCGACGCAAGGCGAAGGCTATCGCGAGTGGCCAGGAGGCTCCAGCGAAGTACTCCGCGCTCGACAGGTTCAAGCGGCCGAGTTAGCTGCGTCCCCCTTCTGGTATCCGCCTGGCTTGTCGCTATGTGACATCTATCATCGCTCCATCTTCTGGCGTCAGCCACCCCTCGGTGTTTTGATATTGAGCGCTTGAGCAACGTTGAATATGCACATTCCCGTTCCGTACGAGTGAGTGTTTGAATCACTATTTGCAAGTTGCAGAGCATGGCTGTCTCTAGCGTGCGCTATGCGCTACCGTGTGCAGTCACTTCTCGTCCAGCTTGTATGGTAAGTGCGTAACCGTCAGCTGAGAGTATCTTCAAGCTCATTCGTTTCGGCGAACGCCACCGTCAGCCACTGTTCGTAGGCGCTTTTGCAGGTCGCATAAAAATGTCGCGGCCATGTCTATCGCATGGAGTCCACTCGTACTCCGTCCAGCTTGGGCATTTCACGCCCCGTCTTCTGCAGCTGTGCTTCACTAATCGCAGTGACCACATGTGCTCATCTGTGGCGAGGATGGATGTTCGCCTCCGACTTCTTTCAATCGTTGGACTCACATGGTCAAACATCGCCCCAGCCCACTCGATGTGACGCATCGAGTGCGAACGGTGCCAATATTAAGCATTTATGGTTAGCCTACTGAACAGACAATGCTGGAGGTTCGCATATGTTGGGAGAGAGAACGGGGCGTCAGGTGAGACAGGTGTACCAAAGTCATCATATAGCTGCTCACCTCTTGACTCATCAGATTCCTCGTGGTGATTGGGTCCATCCTTTCACGTTCGAGAGCTGTCGCGCTAACGTAGCGTCGACATCGACGGCAATAGCATACCCATCAGGCAAACCCATCATATCGTACCTTCCCTGTCAAAGTCCGGTCATTTATGATCCTGGCGTTGATGAATCGGATTCAAAAGGCTCACGGATATACAAGTGAGACCTCTCAATCTCATGCATGCTGTCCGTGATACTATTTAACCATCGCACCGCGGTCCGTCACGAATTTGCGATGCCCATACACCACGCACTAGTCCACCATCTTACCGGTGAGTTGCTCGGCCCCGACGGTCGTACCACGCTCGTCACTTACCTGACGAAATCGCTTCTTAGAATCTAGGACATATAGTGAGCATCTATCACTGCACCTCAATGGTGCCGGCTTACCAAGTTCGATGTTGACAGTATACAGCAGACGCACGAGAGCTTTTCAGCACTCGCCTGCGCATCCAGGAGTGCGACATACGGCCCAGGCCCACGTCAAAACTCGGGAGTGTAATACAAGAAGAGCATTCAATCCTACCTTGACTCCACATTTTGTCGTTCACCACGCACCTCGTTGTCTTCGACTGCCGCCTCTCCTTCGAATCGACCCCAAAATCATGTCCAAGTCCCTCAGGCTTGCCGCCCCTGCCGACAATCTCGTCACTGCTTTCACAGGGTGGCAGAGCGCCACCACCAGCGCGCTCCTAGCACGCACCTCGCAGAGCCTCCCTCCGGATGAGTGCAGATCTGCCTGCATTGCATCCTCCATTGCCCAAGGCGACTGCGATTATGTGTAAGTCCTAGGTCGGTACCAGTTGTACATTCCTGATGAAACTCCGACTAGCACCGAAATCGTCTGCCTGTGTACCAACTCCACGTTCTACGCTGCGGCTCAGGCGTGTTTGGTGAACACTTGTTCGGCAGAATATCTTTCAGACGCACAAATTCTTCTGAGCAAAGAGTGCGGTGCAGGTACGTCAAGTTCCTTTGGAATATTATCGTCGACCTGATCTTCTGCCTCCATAGTTCAGGCAACCGCCAACGAATCTCTGTCTGCCAGCAATGCGACTACTCGCCTCTCCTCCCAGTCACGCACTGATGTTGGACCACCTGCACGGAGCGCAACGACCGCCCTTCCACTTCCATCACAATCTCCTCTCTCTTCTCAGTCTATAACGGAAACCATCGTATCCGTGCCAACTGCTCCTACAACTACCGATGCAAATACGGTGGCCTCCAGTACATCCATCGCCAGCGTTTCCAACACGAAAACCAGCGGAAACGCACAACGGACCATTTTAGACTCGCAAGTCCACGCAAGTCCACTGCGGGTACGCATCGTCATTCCCGTCGCTGTCGTGCTGGGAGTTTCCTTCGCGATCGGGGCATTGGTAGTAGCACGCCGCGTGCTCAGGAGGAGACGTCGCGTTATCCAGCATTCCGGCCTCGACGGGCTCGGACAAGGTGGCGCACCACGTCCATGGTTCTGCACTGAAGTGGTTCGTAGCCGTTCCCCTGTGGCGGAACGTACCTCGTTACCCTCCCCTACCGCTATCACTTCGAGTGTGGCGCAAGCCGAGTCTAGAGGAAGCACAGTCGGCCCTGGCGGCAGCATGCTTACGACCCGAAGCGATAGCGCCGTCCTAGGCTCCTGGACTGCACCCGAGGGACCTACGCCATCCCGCACAAAAGCCGAGCGCAGGAGGAGCCAACTCCCGGCAGCTGTACCCTCCCCTCTCCAGGCTTTTCATGCCGAGCCGCTTCTGTCGGAGTCGCAGGTACTATCCCGTGCGGCACCGGCGGCCGCGCCAGTGACGGGGAACGCAGACACAGTTCTCCTGCAACTACCCGTGAATCTCGTTCGAGGGTTCATGGCATACGTCGCCGGTGCGAACACGGACGGAGTCAGGTACGCGCCGGATGGGTCAGAGGATGAGGATGGGGAGGGCTCGGAGACTTTGCCTGCATACGAGTCCCAACCTTCACGTTCTGAGGTGAACGGACCGAGAGCGTTTTCTTGAGTTGGTGAATTCAGTAGTACAAGCATACACATATCTGCAGTGGTCTCGCTAGCATAGTGCCGAACAAAGGCGTCAATTACAGAGTGTTCTTCTGCGCCGTTGACTTCTGGCATACAACTTTGCACTGGCAGACATCGGCCGGGCCCACTCTCAGTGACATGACCACTGGCATTCACACCCGCCAGCGCTTCGCTCTGACCTGTCCGTCGTTCCACAGAGCTATGCCAGATCCGGACGGTCGAGCAAGACCGACGAGACCACGCAAGCGACGCCTGCGCAGGCGGGCGCGGCAAAGAAGATACTAGAGAAGGCATGCTCGCTGGTTGACGCGGAGAAGAACTGGACCGTGTGGGAAGAACTATGGATGTCCACTCCTGGCCAGTCGGTACTAAACTTCTCTGCTGTCTCGTGTGAAGTCCACACTCCAGTTTGCAGAACACCCGGGTTATTCACCCCCCGGCCGTCCTGCAAACTGCAATGTAGACGGCTCGTAGCAGAACTAGGAACCAGTCACCGGAAGCCGTGCCTCCTCCTCGTCAGGTTGTCCAAGATGAATCGTCGTCGTCGCCGCCGTTAGCACGAGAAACACTCGCCCAGCCGGAGACCGGAAACCCGGACTCCACTGTCCTACTCCGTATCCCGGCCGATCTCGCTCGGGGCCTCATGGCGTTGGTGGCAGGCCCGGGCAACGTGGGCGAAGCCAGGTACGCAGGAGGGTCGGAGAACGGCGAAAATGTGGAGTCTCTGCCCCCCTACGAGTCCGAGCCTTCGCGTCCTGAGGTGAACGGACCCAGAGCATTTCCTTGAATCGACTCGGTTTTACGATGATACCCCCGCGCGTAGCATCCCTACGACAGTCAGTGTACATTGCAGATACCCAGCCGGCCTTTATTGTCTCGTAGCAAGTGAGGGCTTGTACGACGAGGCAGACACAGAGCGACTTGATGTTACATAATTGGTGTGGCCCGAGAGATACAGTAAGTCGTGCACGATGTACAGAGTGGTTGGCCCTAAAAGTCCTTGTCCGCCAGAGCCCGGTTGTCCAGAAGAAAGTCCCGCCAAGAAAGTCCCGCCCAGTGTGCGTGTCGCCCCTCACCAAGAGGAGCACGACGGTTGCGCAGCCCTACAACCCATCCCAGTCGCCAAGCAGCCGGTCCACTTCGTCGCTGCTCGAGCAATCGATGTCGTTGCTTGCCCATTCACGCCAACGTCGATCTTCATCTTCCTCGTGAATTCGTCCTCGAGCGATCGTCGCAGGGGAGCTAGAGTCGCGAACCGGCCGCAAGCTAGTCACGTCCGGTTCGTCTTCCCAAGAGGCCATGCTCTGGCTCAAGACGGGCTCTCCCGTCTGCAGCGGCCACGCGTTGCTACGCCACCACGCGTACTCTTCGAGGGTCTTAAGAGCGTGCTCGAGAAGATCTTGGAAGGACGCGGGATGGGGAGGGACCTCCGCGTGAGGCATGGGCGCGTCGATTGCTACCGTCGGAGATAGACGCTCATCGTCCCTTTGTGTCTCCCCTTCAGAATCGGATTCGTCGTCGTCTTCGTCGTCCTCATCGTCGTAGTCTGACCTGTACTTCAGCATCCGGAAGGCTTCGGCATCTGTCATAGTATCAGAAGGTCTTAAATAATCGGGGTGTTGTTCTACAGGACAGTCGTCAGTCGAGAGATGAAAGGGAAGGGACTCAGCTATCCCGTCCGATGACGTCGCACGGCTTGAGGCCCCCGGTAGAGTGCTATACAACGGGGAATGGGTATGACCGCCCTCAGAATGATTGCTGTACTCACTACTCATCATCATAGCAGAACTCCGCGGAAGAGTCACGGTGGAAGGTGTCGTTCATGACGAAGGATTGTGCGGTATCGAGGGGGTGCGAACGAGGTTATGGCTCTTCGTCAAGACGCACCAGCTCACGCTTTTATACCATTCGTATGCTCTCCTCCCCCCAAGCGCGTCGCCGTCTCCAGTCCAATTCAAGGGCCGCGAGGGACTTCGCGCTTCTCAGCTGCAGCCGCTTGGACTGTGGCCGCGCGCACGAACGAATGAACAAACGCGCGAAGGACGAGTCATCATGATCATCGCTAGGAGACCACAGAGACACAAAAGCCGTGCCATCCGTCGAAGGGCGAGATCGGTCTGTCGAGAGTAGGATGAGCCCAGGAAGCAACGGCTCGGAGGGGACAAAGACGGAGGAGGGAAAGAGAGTCACACAGCCACCGGCCATTCCCTCCTCGGCGCCATCTCCCTTCCTTCTCATTGACCCCCATCCATCTGATATGCAAGTCGATAGTCCTTTCAAGGAGTCTGTGCGGTTGCTTGTTCAGCTCACGGCACTCGCAGTCGATCGGGCAACAGCGTTGAGGTATGTCTAGTATGTATTGCTCACGATCAATGTGGCATCCGTTCATAGTCGACAGTCCCTCGCCTCAAGCAGAGACTCTGGGTCTCATATGCCCACGCCCAGCGACGAGCTCCGCGAAGCTCTTGAGCCCACATAATAAGTTCACGCCGCACTAAATCAGCCAAGCCTACTGGAGTCTCCAATCCGGCCAGTATAACGAGAACATACTTGCCAGTGAAGTGGTCCACTTTCTCTCCCCTACAGTACTACCTCTGCATGAATCACACAATCCGGGTACTTGGGTACACTTCCCCTCGTAGGCCCACGCATGTATTGGCCTACGCCTGATTGTTCGTATCTCATAGCATCCGTCGAGCTATCGTTCCCTACTACTGCGCCGGCACTGCCTTGACTCCAGACTGGCTCCATGCACCACTGTGGTATCACTTTCGTGGGTTACAGAAGTATTGGGTCTGGGTATATGTACCTGTATCTCGCACAAGTTGCATACCCCCCGTTCAGCTTCCGCCGCGAACTGGCAAGACGCAACCCTCTGCCAGTCAGGAAGAATCAAATCGCGCGCCCCACACGTAGCGATGTCCGTTGTTGAGAACGACGTTGGTGCGTAGCTTATCACTCCTACCTATCGACGGAGCCTGACCTCGACTTTAACGTATGCAGTGGTAACGGAACCCAATTGCGCCTCGAGTGGCGGTCGACCAGAAGCGCAAGACTCAAGCGCCCTGGATGTCTGCTGCGACCGCGCCTTCCCATGGATCTGTCTGCCTTGCATGATACCCCTTGTCCTCTGTACGATCGTCTACCTCCATTACAGGCTGTACCCCTTCTGACTGACATCCGGCGCGTACGTGCAGATTTGCTGTGAGTTCCCTTCAGCGTGGATCGCATCCCTTGGTACGTCGCAGTTTCCCAAGACGCGGAGTTCCCTCACCCGGATGTATGCTGATCTATCTGGCGTAGTATGAACCCCCAGTTCCTCAACTTCTGCGGGCCCATGCGAGCAGGTGTACTTACAAAGGCCCTTGCGGTACGATGGCGTTGCGGCGAAGCCAGGCTCAGAGCGCCTCATACGACGTGGAGTGCGGGACGGAAGGCGTCGTTCCCCCGCTGGACGTGGAGCCTCCACCCTCAGCCACCATGGCGACTCCGGACAAAGCAAGCTCGCGTGGACGATCCATGGATAGCGAGGATCGATCTTCAGATGACTCGGGAAGCACGGCGGTAGGAGAGGAGACGGGGTCTAAGAAAGATATGAGCTTGGCATGAAGCGTCAAGTGGTGTGGTACCGCATTGACAATGTGATGGGCAAAGGGTCGAGACTGTCTGCCGACGACTGGCACTGGCTACGCGCCTCAACTGAACGTAGTGCTATACAATCAAGACTATATATGATGATACAACCAAGAATTCGTGATGTTGTCCTTGAAGATAGTCCAGGTCACTTGTTCGCGTTCACAACATCCCTCAGCAACGGCCGCCCCTTCAAGATGCTCTCCTCGCTAGCCGCCACGTTCTTGCTCCTCTTCGCGCTCCCGACGCCTCCGCCGTTCTCCTTCACCCGCGACGACTCCGTACTCGCCTCATCCTCGGCCATCTCCCCCGCCCCGCGCTTCCTTGGCGTGCCCGTCGCCTGAGCAAAATCGTGCATGAGGTGCGCATCGGGCGGGAGCGTCAAGATCCATCCGCGTTCGTCCATGAGGTCGAAGAACTCCTTCAGTAAGGGCGTGCCCTGCAACGTCTTCCGGGAGCCGATGATGACCAGCTTCGAGCGTGCGCGCGTGAACGACACGTTCATCCTCCGCCAGTCCTTCACGAGTTCACCGATCTACACCCATTCCCGAGTCAGCGTCATACAACCCCCAACGACCTCAATGCAACTCACCGAGCCGTCGTTGTTCGAGCGCACCATGGAGATGATGATACAGTCCTTGTCACGACCCTGGCTGCGATCCGCAGTGAGCATCTCGAGCTCCTTGCGGTCCTGCAGCAGGTACGACAGCAGCTTGAGCTGCTGCCTGTACAGCGAGATGACGCCGATCTGGTCCTGGCGGACGCCGCACCCGAGGAGGCACTCGGTCACCTGGTAGACGAGCTGCGCCTCCACCTTGTTCTCGACGAGGTCGCCGACGCGGGAGTCGCGCGCGGGGACTTCGTCGGTGTCGACGAACACGGCCTTGCAACTGCGGGAGCACCAACCTCATCAGCTTTCGATTCGACGCAAGGACAGGGCAACGTACCTCTCGCTCATGAGCTTGTCCATCCAGCACCCGGCGCCGTGGCATGTCGACTTCGCATGCAAGAAGCGCAAGAATTTCTCGTTCGGCAACCTCAAGCTTCGCGTCGCAACCGCCTCCGAGCCGCACCTCAGGCGGTCACTGTATATCAGCTTATTCGACAGCAGCATGATGTCCGAGTTCATGCGATACTGATGCGTGAGGTCGACGACGGCTTCGGGGTGGGCGTCCGAGAGCCGCCTGAACAGCGAGATCTCCAAGCCCCCTTTGCGCGCGGCCTTGTTCTTCACAAGGGGTGGCAGCTGGAAGTGGTCGCCGACGAGGACGAACTTCTGGGCGAAGCGGAGAGGACCGAGGCAGGTGGGCAGGGTGATCTGAGACGCTTCGTCGACGATGCAGTAGTCGAAGGTTCGTCTTGAGAACAAAGGACTAGAGAAACACTAAGCGGTGACATCCGCGATGATGACTCTGGAGACGTACTGATCGATGGACAGACATGTCGTAGCGACAACAGGCGGCGACATGACCTGCTGCTCGAGCTGTTCGATGGTCTTAGCAGGCGTCCTTGCAGCCATAGTATGCTTTTGGACAGCAGGATGAATCTGGAAGCGCTATGAGTACAAAATACGCGGGCTGCTCGTTGAAGCTGGCGTACCTTGTCGAGATTACCCAACCTCAGGATCCCGAAGTCCGCGTCGTCAAGCTTCGAAAGGATAGTATCCACAGCAGAGTGCGTGTATGACGAGAGCAAGACCGACTTCCCAGCCTTCACAAGCTCCTTGATGATGGCCGCGATCACCGTAGTCTTCCCCGTCCCGGGCATACCAAGGATAAGCGCATAGTCCTGTGCGCGCATCACCTTTTGCACCGCCCGCCTCTGGTCCTGGTTCAAGTTCGCCGTGGCCTCTGTCGACTCTGGCATGCTCTCTTCGGTAAAGAGCGGCTTCGCCAAGTCCACGATGAGTTCAAGTCGCCTCGTGTCGCCTCCGGCGTAGAACAGCTGAGCGAGGTTGTCCCGGATGCGTCCCATACCACCGAACAGTTCATCCTTGTCGATGCGAAATACCACCTGGTCCATGAAACCGCCGCGCAGGCTGCGCAGCCGGTCCGCGATCAACTCTTCGTCGAGCTCGTGGTCGACCCCAAGCACGACCGCGTCCGGCGCGAGCTCTACGATGAAACCGCGCGTGAGGGCGAGCAGCTCCGGCTCGACGGACACCGTGACCGCATCCCCGACGACCATGTGTCCGCTGAGGAGCGATGCCCCTCCCGTCCCGGTCCTCGTGAAGCGGTATGTCGAGCGATGAATCATGCGCTCCTTCTGGCTGGTCGGTTTCAGGGATGCCGAGGGGCGGTAGGACGCGTCGATGACCATTTGGCCGAAGCATCTGCCGCGTTCTTCGCGCTCGCCCGCGGACATCGTCCAGAGTTCTTTCCGAAAGCGCACCAAGTCCTTCTCCTCGAGAGAGATGAGGGCCTCCCACTTTTTGAAGAACTCGGTGTGTACTGGGGACAAGTGGCCGGTCTTCAGCGCGTAGATATCCGCGATCTCGGAGTCCTCGTCTTCAACGCCTTCGACGGCCTGCAAAGCGTGTCAGAATATACCAGAACGAGGAGCGCCTTGCGCACCTTGCGATACAACATGCACGTGTCGAGCACATAGCATTTGCCGCAGGTTCTGTTGTCATCAATGGTTGACGGCAAGAACGCCTCCATATCGGCGACAGCCTCAGGCTGTTCCGACTCTTCGTCGTCCAGTCCAGAAAGGTACGCCGTTGTCCGCAGCCGACGCATGATGTAGCTCGCCATCTCGTTCCGCATGACCATCAACGCCCGTATCTCGTTCCTTGCGGCAGGGACGCGCACGACTTCCTCGCTCTGCGTATAATAGAGCAGGCCGCTCGGGACCTCCACACCATAACGCTCGCTCATGAGGAGCGTGTACAGCATGGTCTGCGCGCGGTGTTCCATACCGGCCATGGCGCGACCGGTCTTGATCTCGAACGGCATTGGGGAAGAGTGCTTCTTGATTTGAGGCGCCGCGCGAGTGAACGGCGTACTGCCGTCATCCAGGTCATGTACTACAGCCTCCACGGAGGCATCAATCTTCCCTTTGAGGCCGTACGTGGGCGACCAAATGTCCTCTTCGACGTCGTACAACTGCGAGATGGCCAGTAGCGATGTCTCGCCGCGCGCAGATCTGGTGTTGACCAAGTACGACTCCGGCTATAAATGTCGTCAGCGCGATTCATCAATCAACATGAAAAAGGTGTCACTTTGGGTGACTGGGCGATATATTTCTCTGCGAAAACCTTGAGCCCTTTCGCTCTTGCCTTGACTTCAATGATCGCTTGTTCGACTCCCATGTTGATCCGCAGAAGCTCGCCCAGGCCAGCTTGAGCCACCTCTGCGATCTTCTTGTCCATGAACTTGTCGTCCCAACGTGCCACAGACAAGCAAGTCTGCATGACTTCGTGAAGCATGTTTCCCCATATCAGGGATGGCGTCACGTCGGAGCTCGATCGCACCATGTTAGAGATGAGAGGGCTTCTGAGACACTGGGAGGCGTTGGAAAGTGAAGTAGCAGTGAGTAGAACGTCGGGATGGTGTATGAAGAGGTTATGCTTTGAGCACACGGTTATGCTAGACGTCGGGGCGCTTGAAGACGAAGACGCGGGAGGCGCATCCCATTTCCCAATAACGTTAGCAGTATCTCCTGAGTAGGAAGGAGTTTCAGAGTGAAGTTATCCCTGGATGACAATATCCTCACCAATGCGCACATCGGCATGCGACCAGTCATCGCGCAGGATGACTTGACGTGATTCCTTCGTTGGAACCACATTGACAGTCAAGACCTACGACAAAAGAGGGGTCAGAATAATCTGTCAGCAAACGGAATTGAATGGGAGATTTACGTACTTTTTCGAAGCGGCCAGCCGTGAAGCGCTCTTCAACGGCCTTCACGATGCACCGTGTAGCCGGGTCGCGCTTACACTTCTCCTCAGAAAGTTTATATCGTGAACGCTAAATTGAAGGAAATATGAGAGCCCGTAATGTATACTAATGAAAGGTGACGAACCTTTGGTTTCACGGGACTGCTTTTGCGGGGAGTCATGAAGTCGGATTTCATCTCGTCCCAGTCCCAATCGTCGACGCCGTCCATGAGGGCATCGAAGTCGACATCCTGTGCCGCGTAGACTGTATGTCTAAATTTTGGGGATTCAACTTCGGGGTCATGTTTTACCGACGGCCCATGAGGAGAGCCGTTGAATTTGGACGCGCGCAGAGGGGTGCGTGGCTGAGGCGCGGCAGTGACGCGTCGACGGGTCGGGGATGAGGGCGGAGGAATGTGAGTGGTGCTGTCGAGGTCGGAGAACAAGCTCTGGAGAAAGTCAGACTCCTCGGCCTCTGTGTGCACGACGGGTGGCATCGCTGGGCTGGTGGGGGTTGTGGAGGAGGCGTGCGTGCCGGCGCCTGAAGTCAACAACGCGACCGCGTTCTTTGCCGCTGTTGTTCGCTATGGGCGCGATCACGTGCGTGGCTTGTCTTCCTCGTCCAAAACCCGTTACACTAGCAGGAAGTCGAGACTGTAGTGAAAGCTCTCAGTCGTCGTGGTAGAAGACTCATATTGCTGCTCTAGCTACCTGTAGTGAAAGCTCTAATGTACAAGGGTAAGGAACAGGTAGCGAGAGGACACGGGAAAACGGACACTCACCTCAGTCGTCGTGGTAGAAGACTGAGGTGAGATGAGGCTCGCGCGCCGCGAAGACGCGACGCGCGGGGTCACGTGGTACGCGTAGTGGCGCTCAAGCGCTGGTACAGTAACGGCCGCGGTCGACCTCCACAACACTCCCCCTCGACCGCGAGGCTCTCTAGTACTAAAGGGGTCCGTAAAGTAAACACGTATCGGTAGGGGTTTATTAGGTATCGTAATGATAATGCATTGAATGTTGGTATCTGAAATGAAATGGGTCCGTAGTCCGTGCAGTCCGTCCGTAGCTCGTGTAGTCCGTTCGGGAACACATTGTCATATCAAGTCCGACGTTCACTTCTCGAGTCCAAGACGTTCCACGTACCCTTTTAGAATCACCGGTCCGAGCGATTTCGTCAACATATCCGCCGGGTTCGCCGTCCCTGGCACGCGCTCGATCGCAATGTCGCCGTCGCGAACGACGTCGCGTAGCCAGTACTCGCGGACGCGCAGATGTCTGACGCGTGTGAAGTTCGCCGACCGCTTCGCGAGACTTTCGGCACCCGAGCTGTCGACGCGTATGACCATCGGTCTGGAAGCCGGGAGGTATACGTCGTCCAGGAACTTGTATAGCCATAGTGCCGTCTGCCCAGCGTTGACAGCCGCGATGTACTCGGCTTCGGTCGACGATAGAGTGACCAGGTCTTGTCTCCGCGAGCTCCAGGTTACAGGTCCTCCAGCCATGATAGAAAGATGCCCGTGAGTCGACCGAGCGGTGTCCATGCAGTCCGCGTAGGATGAGTCGGAGTAGATTACCGGCTGCAGTGTGGAACCGGGGTGGGTGGCGTCGTAGTACGTGATTCCGTAGTCGAGGGTTCCCTTCACGTACCGGAAGACTCTCTTCAACGCGCGCCAGTGTTGGTATCCGGGCGCGGCCATGAATCTGCTCAGGAATTGCACAGCGTGAGCGAGGTCCGGGCGGGTGGCGACCGCTAGATACATCAGCGCGCCCAACGCTTCCCGGTAGGGCGCGCTCTCCATCTCCTTGGATTCCCCCTCGGTCGGTGTCCCCGCGTCCTTCGCGAGCTTAATCCCCGGTTCGAGCGGGGTTCCGACCGGGTTGCAGTCCTTCATCCCGAACCGATCGAGCACCCGCTCGGCGTACGCGCGTTGAGTTAGCCGCATGGTCCCCTTCTCGCGGTCCCGCTCGACGGCGACACCGAGCATGTATTTGAACTCGCCTCCCGCACTGAGCTTGTAGCAGGCGGCGATGTCCTTTCGTACGCGCGCAAGCCCTGGCGGTGTATCCGCGCACGAGGTGATGTCGTCGGTGTATGTTGCGGTGATCGCCAAGCCGTCCTCGTCGAAGCGAGCGCGAACGCATTCGTCGCCGCGAGATCGATCGAACCCCAGCTCGCAGTAGGTTTCGTCTAGGTCCCGCCACCAGTCGTTGCCTGATTGCATCAACCCGTACAGCGAGCGCTGAAGAAGGCAGACGTAGTCGGGATGGGCCTTGTCCTCGTATCCGGGAGGCTGCTGCATGTAGACGGTCACCTGTGGCACAGCGTTGAGATATGCCTTCTCGACGTCGTCCTGACCCATCTCCATCCCGCGGTACGTCGCGAGCGCACAGATAACTCGGAGGGATTCGAAGCGCACTACGGACGCATGCGATTCGAAATAATCGACGCCGGGGATTTGATGGAACCCTTTCGCGACGAGACGCGCTTTCGGCTTCCAAGTGCCTTCTGCGTTGAACTTTCGTGCATAGGCCCACTTGCATCCGACGACGTTCATCTCCGGCCTTCGTGGTACGAGCTTCCACGCTCCGATATTGAGTAAGCCATCGATCTCCTTCTCCATGGCAGGCTTCCAAATGTCTTCCTCTTTCAGTGCTTCGCGTAGCGTCTGCGGCGTGGTCCCGCCCTCGTGGGTATCGAGTGTCGCGCTGGGGATGGTTTCTGCCGCTGTCATGAGTGCGACGTACCTCGCGTCCACGTCGGCCATCTTCGCCCACGCTTGACCACCCGCCTTCGCTACGCGCTCGCGTTCCTCGTACTCCTTCGATTCGGCCATCGCGCGGCTAGGTCGGGATTCCCTACCCGACCGCCGCACGCCCGTTGCTCCCTCAGCCGCGCCGCCTGGCGCTCCCCCTTCCTCCGGCTGGTCCTCTGCCAGTACCCACTCGCGCTCCCCCACACCCAGCTCACTCCCCTCGAGTGGCTCCTCCGCTCCCTCGTCTTCCTCCTCGCCTTGCCCTGCTTCGCCTCCTGCGTCCGATGCCCTCTCCGGCTCCGCCTCGGCCTCCGAAAAGGGATTAGGGGAGTTCACAGTAGCGATTCCAAGGCGATTCGGCCACCGATTCGAGCTACCGATTCCGCGCGCGGGTCCTTCTCCGAGATGGCCGAGTAGCGCATTTCAACTTTGACAGGAGACGAGAAACGCGCTCCCGGAGTTTGAACTTGCGTCGGAGCATCAACTGCCTGTGGCTGAAGGGCCAAACACCTCATACATATGCTCTTGTATCCCAGTTTTGAGCGACTTATATACGGAAGATGACATTGATTACCGGTCTAACTCGTCTTGTGCAATCGCGTTTAGTCGCAGGGGTCTAGTATTTTTCAGAGCAGGCAAAAGAGCCAGCCACAGCCGGTCGGCGTCTCGTGGCTGAGGGGTCCACGTTGAAAGCCCGACAAGCTGGTGCTCCCGCGTCAAGCGCAGGGCCCAGCGCTCCCATCGCGTGCAGGTCGGAATCGCTGGCTCGAATGGGTGTCCGAATCGCCTTGGAATCGCTACTGTGAACTCCCCTATTACCTGGCAGCACGAAGCCGTCCAAGTCGATCTCCCCGTCGCTCGTCAGCGTACGGTGAGGCCTCCCCTCCTCGAAGACTACGTCGCGCGAACGGATCACGGACCCCGCCGGGCCACCCTCCTGAGGGACCCAGATGCGGTAGTTCGCGTCCTCGGTGTACCCAACGAGGAACCCCCGCCGAGACTTCGGGTCGAGTTTCTTCCGCGTGTCGTCAGGGATCTTGACCCAGGCTAGGCTGCCAAAGGCGCGGAGATGGCTGACGTCCGGTACGTGGCCCATGAACTTCTCGTATGGCGTACGCCCCTTCTGTCGAACTGATGCCGTGAGGTTTTTCGTGTAGATGGCGCACATGAACGCTTCGCCCCAAAGGTATTCGGGCAAACGCGAGTCCGCTAGCATGGTCCGTACGCGCTCGCCGAGCGTTCGATGGCCACGTTCGGATACGCCGTTCTGCTGCGGGGTTTTGGGCGTCGTCGGTTCGTGGTGTATTCCGGTCTTCCGGAAGTACTCTGTCCATAGCTCGTTGCAGAATTCTCCCCCGTTGTCGGATCTGATGATCTTGAGCTTCTTCCCCGTCTGGCGCTCCAGCCATGTGTGGTACCGTCTCGAGCGTGTTCAGTGCCTCCTGCTGAGTCTTGGTCCGGCAGACGTACCCGACGAGGAACGAGGACGCCCCGTCGTCGTAGGTGAACCCGATGTCTCCCCCTCCGAGTGACTTCACGTTGAAGAACATCGGGTCGACGTATACGCGCTCGCCGACCTCGGTTTCCACCGTCGCAGGGTAGAACGGGGTTCGCGTCTGCTTGCCCCTCAGGCAGTCCGTACACTTGCCTACGGGCGGCTTGCCGATGAGCTCCATTTCGGTCACGGCTCCACCCTTCAACATGTCGCGGATCGTCTGCTCGCGCGGGTGTCCCAGGCGGCGGTGCCAAGTCGCTAAGTCCGCCTTTGTCGCCGTTAGCATCGCGTGCGGCTCGTCATCCGGCGCGACCACGATGCGTTCAAGGACGACCTCGTAGAGATCGCCGACCGTCCGGGTCCCGTAGAGGCACGGAGTCCGAGAGTCGTCGCTCGAGTACACGGTCATGGTGCCCGCACGGATTTGAATGTCGCATCCGCCACGGTCGATTCGCGCGACTGAGATGAGATTCGCCGCGAGGTCCGGCGCGTGGAACACGTCCTTGAATGTGACTTCAGATTCGACGCCTGCGATGTTCATCACCACTCGTACGTCGCCCGTTCCGATGATGTCGAACGTCGCGCCGCGCTTCGCAGCGTTTCCGTGAAGCGGTTCGATAGGCGTGTAGTTTGAGAAGTGTCTGCGGTCGGTGAAGTAGTGAT
This sequence comes from Trametes sp. AH28-2, assembly GCA_001304625.1. Taxonomy (NCBI): domain Eukaryota; kingdom Fungi; phylum Basidiomycota; class Agaricomycetes; order Polyporales; family Polyporaceae; genus Trametes; species Trametes sp. AH28-2. Next base: position 302,176 of record KQ464089.1, on the reverse strand, counting down.
GACTCGCGCCGGTGTCTGCGAACGCGCGCACTGGGACGGTTGGGTCCATCACGAGATTGCATAGTGCGCCCTCGCCGTCGGTCGTGACGACGAAGGCGTTCACGGTTCGCGGGCGTCCATCTGCGTCTCCGCTGCTACCGCCGGTCGGTTTGGCCGTCTCGGTCACTGTTGCGACACTTGCCGTAGGCGTCGCGTTCGTCGGGCCCGGTATTGTCATTGTCGCCAGCTTTGCCTGTATGGCCGAATCGCACGGTGATCCACGCTTGGGACGCGGGTCGGACTTCCACGTTGACGGTTGCTTCCCCGCGAGTCCGCCCCCAGGACAATAGCATCGGTCGCGGGTGTGTCCGCCCCAGCCGCACCACTCGCATGTGATGTTGCTTCGCGCGACGAACGCGTTGGTCTGCGCCTGCGCGCCAGCGTTGGAGGATTGTGGCAGTCCGTTCGTCGCGATACCGGCTCTGAGGATGGAGTTGGTGTACAGCGCCCTGACCTGCGCCATCACCATCTCGCTGTCCGTGTTTCCGAGGAGGTGCGCGAAGACAGGTTCGAACGCGACGGGCATTGAGTTGCATAGGTGCACGCTGAAGTCGGAAGAGGGGATGGAGGCGCCAGCGTCCCGGGCCTCCTGCCACAACTGGCACATCTTCGAGACGTGCTCGCCGATGTCTCCTCCGACAGCGAACTTGGTGGCTTCGAGTTTGCGCACGAGATTGATGCGGTCGAGGGAGCTCGAGGCTTCGTGCCGCGTGACCAGCTGCGACCAGATCTGCGCCGCGGTTCTACCCTCCTGCTCTATCCCCGCGCTCGCCTCGCTCGACATGTTCCATGAGAGCAACAGCTGGACCCACTTCTTGTCGGCCGTCCATTTCTTCAGCTTCGCTTTGTAGTCCGCGGTCAGCGCTATGGAAGTCGTTGTCGTCAAGCCCTCGGCGTCGGTTGGAGCCTCCGTCTCGGTTTTCACGATCAAGGTGGGAGCGGGGGTAGTTCCATCGAGGTGTCCGATGGCATCCCGGGCGTTGGCGATGGTCCTGATCTTTCGCTTCCAGTCGTTCCAGCTACATCTCCCGAGGTGGGCGGAGTCCGGAAGGAAAAGCAGCTTCGAAGTGTCTAGGCCGTCTGTCATGGCGGAGGGATTGTTGTATCGATAGTGGAGTGACTATATGCGGGGTTACAGTGGGTATATGCGCCTTCCCGAAGCTTGTCCACGCCGCGCCTGCGACGATGCCAAAGAATAACTCACGAGGTAGATACCTCTGAGGCCCGAGTCTATCTGAGTTCTCGACGAGTCTTCTTTTCACGCGATTTCTGAGTTTCCTGCGTCTAGCGACTAGCAGGGCTCATAACCTGTAGTGAAAGCTCTCAGTCGTCGTGGTAGAAGACTCATATTGCTGCTCTAGCTACCTGTAGTGAAAGCTCTAATGTACAAGGGTAAGGAACAGGTAGCGAGAGGACACGGGAAAACGGACACTCACCTCAGTCGTCGTGGTAGAAGACTGAGGTGAGATGAGGCTCGCGCGCCGCGAAGACGCGACGCGCGGGGTCACGTGGTACGCGTAGTGGCGCTCAAGCGCTGGTACAGTAACGGCCGCGGTCGACCTCCACAACAGAGACGGGGGTCGTTTATATAATGAATGCGCAGAGGACACATGAACAGCAAAATTTCTCTCCGGAAAGTAAATACGCGGTTGCATGAAGCGAGAGGGATCTACTGTAGTTGAGGCACCTGGCTGTCACTACAACACTTGCCTCTTTAAGCCACAGTCCCAGGGGCTCTGAAGTGTCTTGGGCGCGCAACCTCCCTAACACCAACCCTGATCAGACTGGAGTTATCCTCCAGGAAGCCTTCAGATGACCGAAAGTTTTGTTATAGAATGACAGACATCTCGTCGTTGGACCTCTATCTACTCACGAGTCAACCCGCTCCAAGTATACCTGGTAGTGACCTCTTCCGTGCTTGTGTGGCCTGACGACCTATTTTTGCAGCAGGGGTATGCGCATTTGCGGTAGGCGACGACAGCTCGCTCTCCCCTCCAAACGCCTTCGCGTGGATATAGATCGACTCGACCGTCCATTCGGGGGCCCCACTCCCCGCTAGCGGATACGGCAGCTCAATGGCCCTAGACAGCCCTCCGTCTGCACCGTCGCGCTTTAGATCTGGGCTACGGATGAGGAAGTACAGCGGGTTGTCGTGGGTGCGATACAGTATCAACCCGATGAACTTCGAAGTCGGCTTGCCGTCCGGGCCCACGCCGGAGGTCCGACACGCGAGCGCGGCGCAGCAAAAGCGCCCATGCTCATGCGAGAACACCTGGCACAAGGGGACAGGGATGCGTATCCCGAGGTGCGTGTAGTAGAAGTGCGGCTCGTCCAGCATGCCTATTCCGAGTGCCGTCGTCAGCTCTGCAAGGGGGACGCGGATGATGTCCGCCGACTCGCGGAACTCGTCTGGGGAGAGCGCGAGAAGGCGACCCGTCGGCCAGAGGTACTCGCAGTCGTACTTCCACTCGTGGAATGGGCCATCTTCCGTGGCCGGCGCGAAGGTGTGGACTGGGGTAGTGCGCGGTCCCCAAGCGAAGATGGTGGTGTCGTACGAGTGCTGGATGATCTCGATCTGGAGGCGGCGGAATGCGCGCTCCCCGCCTTCGCCGTAGAGGATGGGTATGTTGACGTCGAAGATGCCCATCAGCGAATAGGCCCTGTCCTCTGGCCGAGTCGTCTGTCGCCCAGCAGCCCAGGACATGCGCCGTGCCACACTGAGCTCGGCAATTTCGCGACTCGGGTGGTCAGAGAGGAGTATGGCAGCGTCGATATTGGTGATCTCCTCGAGAAGGACCGCGAGCTCTCCGCTAGATCCAATAGGCTCCCACTCGTGCGAGAGGAAGAGCACAGAGCGGCCGGGAGCGACAAGCTCCTGGAGCGTCCATCCGCGGGTGAACCAGCGACTGTTGCGGAAAGACGAATCCGCCGCAGACGGATCGTCGTTGCGCACGTCGTAGAGGAACGCGAGGCAGATGTCGGCGCGCCGATACCAGTCGAACATGGAGTTGATGGCCTCGGAGAGCTCAGCACTACTGGACTTGTCGATGCAGCAGGTGTCGAGCCATAGCCAGTCGTGTCCCTGCGCCCGTGCGGCAGCACAAGCACCCTCGACTTTCATCCAGCCAGGATGTGAACGCGCACGAGAGAGGTCTTGAATATCGGAGAAGGTGACCTCATCTTCGCTCCAGCAGTGAGAGAGGATGGCGTATCTCGGGGTAATCTCCGCAGAGGCGAAGTTTTGGAGCCGAAACGTGAGTGTGTTGAGAAGCCGCATAACGAGATGCCCGCCGAGCCCCGAGAGCGGGAGCTGTAGGGTGATGGAGTTCTGGGGGTAAATAGGCTACTAGGATCTTAGACGATTGAAGCAAGTCGGATGGGAGATCGCGCGCCCAGATACGACCCGCTGTTAACACCTGTCAGTATCGGAGTTCAAAATGCGGTTGAACAGCTTGTCAGGGCTTAACCTTGTTGCAATGCGGAATGGTAGAAGCCCCCAGATATTCGGAGGACGCCGTCGCAGAGGCAACAAACACGATCTAAGCATGAGACAGAAGGTATAGGCTCATGCCTGGGCGATGCGAGATTAAGAAGATAGTCAAACAGATACAACTACAGCGTCCAAGCAGAGATACGTACAGTACCAACACTAATACAGCAGAGCGTCCATGAGCTGGGTCTCGGCATTTGCTATCATCGTATGTGCATGATCGGCGAAAGCACAACAAGGCCGTTCGAAAGCGGCTCGAACGCAGGGAGGGCACAGATGCAGCCGCACCCGGTCGCGCAAGCCGCGTCCTCCCGTGCTTTCCAGCACTTCATGTGGCTCACATGAAGACACTTTGAACATACATGGAAGAGACCTGGAAGAGGTCAGCGGTGCTTTTGTATAAGTCCGAAGGACAACGGGAGCATACCTTTGATAGACAGGCGACAGACCGAGCAACGGGCAGGCAGGCGCCCCGCGCATGCCGTGCAGGTCGTAACCCCAGGCTCACCGAGATGTCCGCAGGTTTCGCATGGACGTAAGTAGCCTATACAACGATTCAGTCGGTCAACCAATATCATCACTGCGAACGATCAACTGACCGATCGGGGATGAGTACAGCGTTTCGTCTGCTACGGTGGCATCCAGGGAAAGTCCTTGAATGTCGCTCTCCACGAGCTTGAACAGCTCGCTCCGCTTTTCTGGGAGTTGCCAAGCTAGCAGGATCTCTGCATACGCGAGGATATGGCAGATCAACTGGCTGCGTAACTCGGGCGAAAGGAACGGTCTACGGAGTCATGCCAGTCAGCTTTGCCATATACTCAAGTTTGTCAAGACACCTACGTCGATGGCCGCGCCTCGATCGCAGAATGGAAGATAACCTGTCTCTTCTCTGAGATCGGCGCCCGTCCAGCAAGCACTTGCGAGAATGTCGGCCGCCTCCTCGACGCGTGCATCATGCCAGACGGCACCGATGAATCAGACGCCTCCCAGGAGGACTTGGCCATCGGCGAGTTCGATGACTGGCGCGCATTCTCGCGCGTGATCGTGACACGTCTGTTTCCGGCCGATCCTGCTGTCTGTCTTCCACCCTCGGGAGTTGTCGCGGACGCAGCTCTCACCCCTACACGAAGGTGAGCCTCATCACAACCACGCAGATGGGTAGACGCACCGGATACAAGCTGCCGCATGTTACTAGCATTGAATATGCTCGACCATGACCCCTTCGACGACGACGGGGAAGCCATAGGAGGTGCATATCCACCGGGAGTATGCATTGGGGTGGGCGAGTTGGACGCCGGGGGCGAGAGTGGACTACCCTGTCTCTGTCTCCGCGGGTCGAAGTATTCAAGGCTGATCTTGCGGGATGCGATTGGACCACCGGGAGAGGGCGAGACAGACGAGATACGTGTTCGACCACTCTGCGGTTCTTCCGTGTCTGTTCACAGACGTGAGAAAGACTACGATTCCGTACGCGCCGCATGCGTACCTAGTGGAAACGTTCGAAGGAGGAGGATCGACACAAATACAAGCATCTGGACGTCTTTTTCTGCTAGAAGTTCTTCGTAGCTACGCGGCGTCAGTAAGAAATAGCCACCAGTGCACAAGCAAACTCACAGCTTTGTGGCCAAAGTGGCAACAAGGGGGTCAATTCCGAGGTGTATCGTAGAGCCATTGCCCTCGGGTTTCCTGATGGACAAGACCTGCAGCATTCGCAGGACTCGCTCATGATCGGTCCTCCCCAGCGACTTCGCGATGGCAGCGTTCGTCTGAAACACGTCCGACAGACTCCCCTTCAAGACATACCGCGCTGCGGCCTCGACATCCGGCTCCCCAGCAAGGCCCTCAGTGCTCCGGATATACACCGTATACACACTACTCCGCTGCGCCGGCAGCAACGCATACTGCGAAGGAATATCCTCGACTTGGCGCGAATGTTCCGACACGCGCCGCGGCTTGCTTGGGGCGTACGCAACGTGTGAGAACGTGAAGAGGCCGTCCATGATCCGCAAAACGTTGTCCACGTTACTCGCGTCGTCGCTCCGCTTGCGCTCTACGGACTGCGGCTCGCGGTCTTGGGCAGCAGTCGTCAATCGGCGGACGGCGTCTGATAAGAGCGCAGGCGACTGGAATATCCGCGGCGCGGCGTCGGCAGGGCGGGAGGAAACCGATGGAGAAATGGACATCTCGCGGAGAGGATTCCGCACAATTCTTGGGGGAGCGTTGTCGAAGCAGACCAATTGGCCTAGGAGATCCCGTCAGCGAGCAAGAAAAATACCAGTGGACTTGCACATACCGTTCGCGCAGAACACCCCTTGTGAAGTCCTAGGTTCCGCCAAATTCTTGTCACCTCTCAACGACGAGAGCACGTTATCACCCTTTCGAGTTGCCTGTGCCTCATCCTCGGAGGAAGACTCGGAGTCAATCGCCGCATGCCGCGCGCTGTCCTCAAGCTGGTCGCCAAACAGCAGGAACTTCAAGCACTTCTCCAGGCAGGGCCGCTCGTGTTCTCGGAGCTCCCGCAGCCGCCGCAGAATGAAAGCGCGTTGCTTCATGGAGATCAGCGGGCTCCGTTCCAGGTCAATACTCGGGATGCCATCAGGATAGCTCGCCTGGGGGTAGTCGCGAGGGAAGGTGAACGTGACCCGCAGGAAGACGGAGGTGGATTCTCCCCAAGGGCCTTGAAGGCCGAATGTGCAGTTGCGCTTCTTGAAGTCGGCCTGTAGTCACCGGTCAATGCTTGCCCATGCTGACTATCATTGGTGGCATACCTTCTCGAGCTTGAGCTTGGGTGAGTTGAGCATGCTCACGACGGACGTGATCCTGCGATACGTTAGCGTTACATCTACGCTCTGTCCGTATCCACTCACTCTTCGTTGAGAGACGGGATGAGTTCAGAGAGCTGTTCCTCGACCCTGTCCTGACTCATGCTCCTTCCGCGTGCTCGCGAGGCTGCATGCGACGTCGAGCGGTCTAGTACAGACGGCGACCGCGACCCCGACCCGATCCTCGAGACGTTGCCACTGTCGCCCCCGCTCTTAGGACCAGAGCTGCCATCACGCGGCTGCCCGACTTTCACGTTCGCCAGCCACTGGAACGTCGTGATAGGATTGGAGCGTCCCCCAGCCAATGGTCCGCGGCTCATCGTTCCCGGGTTCCCGCTCTCCTTCACGCTGGTCCCCACGGCGGGAACAATGACGGGCCTCGAACGTGGTGGCAACCGCGGCTTGTCCTCCCGACCAGCATCGGAAGCTTTTCTGCGCCCTGCGGACTCGCGGCCTCCGAAACGCACTGGACGATGAGGGGGAGGCGCCCTGACCTCCGCTAGGATGCCTCGGTACCCTATGGGCGCGGAAAGGGTGGGCGGGAGATCGTTGCCAATTGGCGGATTGCTGAACGAGACCTTAGAATCCTGTCGACCGCGAGTCATCGTCGTCGTTCTAGTCGGCGTGCGGCCTGCTTTCTACAGAGAAGTAGTCAGAACACTGCCATGATAGTTCAGTTTCGACCCATACCTGTATCACCTCGGTATCAACGGGCCAGAACCGCAAGGTCTTGTCCTTCGACCATGTGATGAGCTGGAACTCAGCGTTGTCTGTTCGCAAGAGTCAGAAGACGTGCTGAGTAACGCTAGTAAGTACGTCACCTTCACCACCTCTTCGCCATACAAACTCCTTCACAACATCGGCGTGCCCCTCAAACTTCTCGATGGGCATCGTCGGGTCCTCATAAGCATACATCTCGAGCGTCGTCTCTCCCCGCTGGGGCAAACTCAGGACACCCTGGCCAAACGGCAGATCGCGCGCACGCCAGACTGGGTAGGAGGTGTCGATGACCGTGTTCGGCTGCGCGATGTGCGTGTCCCATATCTTGATCGTCTTGTCCAGCGAGCAGGTGACGAGCTCGTTGCGTCTGTCGTGCGCCCAGTCGATGCCGTAGATCTTCGCCTTGTGCTCACGTATCCGTTGCATTGGCAAGGAACCTTTCTTCAAAAGAAGTGATGTTAGGAGGGAAAAGATATACAGATCTAGAGTAAGACACACTCGTCTGTCCCAGATCAAGACCTCGTTGGAATGAGAGGAGGCGAGGATGTTCCCGTCGACGCGATTCCATTTCACCTGCGTACCCCCAGCTGTGTGTTAGGTGAGCGACTGCGCGCACAACATATCCACTGCCTAGAAGACTTACGGCCAAACGCACAAAGACCCATGATAGGCTTTTGGACAGTGCGCAAATCCCAAGCCCACAACCAGGAATCAATGCCGGTACTGATGACGACATCTGGCTCGATGGTATGCCAGTTTATGTCCGTGATGGCCCTATAATGCGAGCGCAGGACGTGCTCGATGGACGTCCGTCCGCCCAGGAGTAAGTTCCAGATGAGGCTGTACCAGACTGCTCAGATCGGTACAAGATGCAATCTGTAGAGTGGCCTACAGTTTCTCGCTGGAGGTTGACACAATGTATTCGTTATGGGAGAGATGCGGGTTCCATTGCACGTCGGCAACATCCCAGGTACCGCCCTGAGGGAGAAAGCTACACACCAGTTTCAGGAATTTCTCTCGGTGTACGCGTCCTCTTGGTACTTACCGTGGAACGTGAAGGGGCGTTTCCAAGTCGATAATGAACAAGCCTTTCCGCCTGTAGAAACTCCTTTAGCAAGCGAACACTGATATTTCTACTTCCAGATAGACGTACGAAGCGAGGACAACGTCCCGGTTGTCAGGGCTTATGCTCATCTAACTCGACCTTCAGCATTGCGGTCACGCGCCCTTTGGTGAAGGTCAGAAACCGTGGCGGTAGTACTCACATTCCCGACGGCATCGCCCATGAGCCCCTTCATGTCGATCTGCAGGCTGCGCTTCAAGTTCGTGCCATCCTCGGGCGAAGGGGGTTCTACAACGTCTGGGCGGATAGTAGCCGTCGACCCGGGCATCCCAGGGAAGGGATGTGACCCCATGAAGGACCGCTCGTCCATCACATCTCAAGTTTACGTTCAAAGACGCGTCTTGACACGAGAATCTTGCGTAAACGCGTGAAGAAAGTGCGCAGGCCTGGGCGAGTGCGCCCGAACTTGAGTTCTGATGCTTGAGAACCCGGTCAAGAGATTAGGAGCAAGTTGAGTCTGAGGGGCGAGATCTGTCGAGGCCTCTTTCTATCTGGGTCGTTGGCAACAAGTGTAGCGGCAGAACAGAGAGCAAGTGTTTAGAAGGTCATGGTGGTCTCAAGCCAAGAAGCTCCCGCCTCCCGGCGCTCCGCCCCGATACTCCTTGAACTGGAACACATACCTCCGCCGCGCTTGACTTCGGAACGTGCGCTTGTGTAACCTCGCAATTCACCAAATACTGTGTTTTGGAAGATGTGTGTACCCTTCCTACTGTCTTGAAACGGTCACTGACTAGTATAGGCCGCCGAAAGGATCTGGCAAGCGCAAGAACACCACCGTATATAGCGATGATTCGCCAACCCCGCCTGTTCCCGTACGTCTCGTATGCAACGTCAAACTGGCTCTATATATGCTAACTAGCTGTTGTATAGACCCTCGCGGAACAACTATCCTATCTTCATAACCCTCGACCCTTCAAGAATCCCAATTACACGAAGAACGTGAACAGGCGGACGAAGAACCTAAAGGCCGTCCTCACGCAAGAGAAGGAGAGAGAGAAGAACGAGCGGGAGAAGAGGCGGCTAGAGAGAGAAGAGAACATGGATGTGGATGGAGCACCTGCGGAAGACACCACGGTGGAAGAGGACCTCCCGACATGTACGTTCCAATTCACCCAACAACTTAACGCCCGCACTGACCGCCTCGTCATAGATGCCTCTATAGAAGCACCACCATCCGTACTTCCACAGCGGCGGTACTGTGACATTACTGGGCTCGAGGTGCGATTCGCGTGTCTTCCACCCCGGACTATGTCTAATTCACCGTCACTCTAGGGCCCATACACCGACCCCGCCACGGGACTGAGATATCATGACAAGAGCATCTATGAACTTATTAAGGGTCTTGTCAGTGCTTCGTCTCGTTCCACGGTTGATTTGAAATTGACAAAGCATTGCACAGAGCACTACAGCCGCGAAGGAGTACCTATCCGCTCGCGGTGTGAACCCGATCGTGAAGTGAGCCGCGTCGTGCTCGCTGTCCACCTTTTTCTGTCCATCGCTCTCTGTAGCATACTTGATTTCTCTACGTCACGCTTGCTGTTGGATTTCCAGACTGTACTATGTACTACTACCTACCCTTATACCAAGCTCGCCACCCCCACCGCCAGTGTCTCAGCTTCGGAATCCCGGCCCGGTGCATATACCGGGCGCTTGGCGCTACGATCGAAAGTTTTGGTAGACGCTCTCGCAACCTGGCGCAGTGCTCAAGCTCAGGCTTGGTCTAGGACGCTGCTCATCCTCCTTGTCTCACACGACGACACCGTCCTTGCCTGTCCCGCCGACCATCACACTAATTTCCTTCATGCCTGCCCCCGCGAAAGCACCAAAAAAGCGCCCGGCTCCCTCGCAGGCTGGGCCAAAAACCAAGAAGCCTCATCTGGACAAGGCGGCCCCCGATGCAAAGGCGAAGAAGCGAAGCAAGCCGGTCACCCGCCCTGTGGATGAAGATAGTGCAGACAGCTCTGATGGCGAATTCTCAGAGGAGGCGCAGGAGGGGGGCGACTTCGAGGAGGCTGAAGACAAGATGGAAGTCACACCGCCCGCGAAAGACCCCAACGGTCCGTATATCTATCTTTCGCGCCTCCCACTTCTGCTAATGCTTGTATATGTAGCCGCACGGGAGTCACATAAAGCGCAGAAGGCCCTTCATGAGCAGCGCAAGGCCGCGAAACCCCACTCTGAACTTCTCGTAGAAGCCAAGCGCGCCTGGACGGTCGCTCGCCAGAAGAACATCACGAAGGAAGAGCGCAACAAGCACATTCAAGAGCTCATGAGCGTCATCCGCGGCAGGGTGAAGGATATCGTGTTCAAGCACGACGCTAGCCGTATCGTCCAGACCGCCGTGAAGTATGGTGGACAGAAGGAGCGGAACGAGATCGCAGAGGAGCTCAAGGGCAAGTACCGTGAACTTGCGCAGAGCAAATACTCGAAGGTGCGTCACAACATTGTTTCTTGTGCTGCCTGAATGCTGACGGTCTGGTCCCACAGTTCCTGATCACGAAGCTTATCCGTCTCTGCCCTTCGTATCGCGCCCAAATTCTCCGGGAATTCCAGGGCCATGTCCTCCGGATGCTCCTCCACCGCGAAGCATCTGGCGTATTGGCCGACGCTTTTGAGCTTTACACGAACGCATATGAGCGTTCGATCTTGCTACGCGACTTCTATGGCAAGGAAGCCAGTCTCTTCACGGTCACTGCTGGCAGCGAGGAGGAGAAGGAGCGCTCGAAGAAGGGTCTACGAGGACTCATGGAGGGGCTCGAGGCCGACCGGCGAAAACGTGTACTAGCATCGTTGAAGGACAACCTCGTTACTATGTGAGTTGCGATTTGGCCAATTCTCTTGCTGTACTTGACCTGATTGCGCACAAACAGCTTCAACAACCCTGACAAGGGTGCGGTCGCTCACGCCATTGTGCACCGGGCGGTGTGGGAGTACCTCTCTGCACTTGGGGACCTGGAGGACGAGGCTGAGGCCGAGAAAATGCGACGAGAACTGTTCGAAACGTCAGTATCTATGCTCTCCACGCTGCTCCGTCCGATTGACATTACCGCAGCTGCCAGGACGTCCTCGCAGAGATGGTGCACACAAAAGACGGTAGCCGGGTAGTGCGCGAATTCATCGCGTATGGCACCGCCAAGGTGAGCCGTCTCCGTGTCCTGCATGTCCGATATATCATACCAACCTGCCACAGGACCGGAAACAAATTGTGAAGGCGATAAAACCTCACGTAGAACGGATGTGCAAGGATGATGAGGCACAACTAGTGCTGTTCTCCGCTCTGGACATCATCGAGTAAGCAGCGCTCGACCCTCTTGTCCTTGAGTGAACCTCTCATATCATTCCCAGCGATACCAAGCTGACAGCGAAGTCCCTCGTCTCCGACATCGTTGCCGCCGCACCCTCATTATACACCTCCTCCCAAGGGCGGCGCTCGCTCTTCTACCTCGTCGCGCCGCGCACCCGCAGGCATTTCACGCCCGCACAGATCGCCACGCTCGCAGAAACGGACCCCATTCGTGCAAAGACCAGCAAAAAGGAGCCCGAGCTGCGTGTGTCCGAAATCCGGAGAGCAGCCAGCGATGGCCTGCTCCAGTGGATAGCGAAGAGCGGCGCAGACGTCGCGCGAGACACCGGCGGCAGTCTCGTCGTCACCGAAGTCATGCTCTTCGCCGAGGGCGGTACGTCCTCCATCTACGCGTCTGCCAATGCCAACCGCTGATCCATCCCGTCTATGCACAGACAAATCCGCCGCATCAGACACCCTCCTCCAGGCGCTAACCACCCCGTACCCCTCGACCGACCCCGCAACTCCCCATCTGATCTCCCTCCCGCACGCCTCCCGGATCTACAAGACTCTCCTGCAAGGCGGCCACTTCTCGCACAGCACGCGCACAGTCGAGCGCGCGCCAAACTTCTCCGCGCGCGACTTCGCGGTGCGCTTCGTGCGCGTCGTCGGGCGCGAGGCGACGCTCGCGCTCGCGCAGGGCGAGGGCGCGTTCGTCGTCGCCGCGCTGTGCGAGCAGCTCGCGGAGCACGACGACGCCGCGGAGGAGCGCAAGACGGTGAAGGGCTGGTTCGGCGCGAACACGCGCAAGGAGATCCAGGCGGCGGAGGGCAAGGGCGTGAACGTGCTCCTGGAGAGCTTGAAGAAGCTCTAGACGCCCGAGGTTCTGGTGGATACGTTGGGTCCCTGTGGTACTTGTACGGACGTCATCACTATTGATTGGCCTGGCAGCACGGCACATCGCAGACATTGGACGTCAAGAGGTCTCGAAACAGCTATGTCCGAAATGGCTCTCCAAGTAGCACGGCAGAGTAGGTGGGTACCGGTAAAGTGATAGGCTATGGTGCACTTGTCGTGCCCGACGAGCAGCCTGGTGACTTGATGACCCTATCGTTCACCTCGCCGAGTGACGCAAATGGAGGTGGATTTGGCGGTACCGCGACAGTACTTGTATTACAAGGATGACTCCTCTGCACGTATGCTAAGCACAGCGGTATAAAGAGCCTGCGGGGTAGGTGGTCATATATATACGGTCGTCTCCTCTACAGTGTCTCATCGTCTATCATTGCCCTCCGCCAACATGACCTCGTGCAAGACCCCCATCTTCATTACCGGTGCCACTGGTTAGCGTCTTTTGCATGCTGAAGATCATCCTCGTCGCTAACTGGATCCTGCAGGGTACATCGGGGGTTCTGTCCTCGAACGACTCCTGAAGCATCCCAGCGCGAGCACATTCGAAATCACCGCCATCATCCGCAATGAGCTGAAAGCGAGGATCCTCGAGTCCCAGTTCCCCGTCAAGGTCGTCCGTGGAACCCACCAGGACCTTGACAAGCTCGCAATGCTTGCCGAGAATGCCCACGTCGTCTTCCACTGCGTACGTATTCTTCAGCAACGCACACGAATACAGGCAATGATCCTGGTATGATGTCCATAGGGTGACTCTGATGACGTACCTGCTGCACAAGCCATCCTGAGCGGTCTCGGGAAGAGGCACGCTCACCTCGGCGACCTCCCCATCCTCATACACACAGTACGTATTATCCCTCCCCTTCACGTGTTACCAGGGGCACGTCGCTCACGATCTAACAAGTCCGGCGCAAGCGTCGTCACCGACGACGCGCGTGGCCAATCTGCCCCGGTGCCCATCTACTCCGACCTCAACGTCGAGCAGCTCAAGTCGATCCCCGCGTCCAACATGCACCACAACGTCGACCTGCTCGTCGTCGAGGCCGACACGCAGGGCTACGCGCGTACGCACATCGTCTTCCCCTCGACCATCTACGCCATCGCGGAGGGCGCGCTCTTCGACGCAGGTGTCGCGAACCGGCACTCGATCCAGATCCCGTCCCTCATCAGGGCTGCGCTCGACCGCAAGCAGGCGGGCGTGGTCGGCAAAGGCAAGGCTCTGTGGCCCAACGTTCACATCGACGATGGTAAGGCCGACATCCCCACCTCCCCTCATCCCTCGCACATCGCTCATATGCAATCTCTTGCAGTCGCCGACCTCTACATTACGGTCTTCGACGCCATCGTGGCCGACAAGAGCGGACACGGCTGGGAGGGCTTCTACTTCGGCGAGAACGGCGAGCACAGCTGGTACCAGGTCAGCCGCGCCATCGGCGACGCGCTCGTCGCGCTCGGCATCTCGACGGACCCCGAGCCCACCCCATTCACCCCGGAAGAGCTTGTCAAGTATTACGGGGCCGAGTCGTTGTCCCGCTACTACAGCGGCTCGAACTCGCGTCTGAGGGCCGACCGGGGGCGCTCGATCGGGTGGACGCCGCGGTACACGACGGAGGACATGCTGAAAAGCATTAGGCCGGAGGTCGAGGCGATCATGAAGCAGCAGCAGGCGGATGCGTAGTAAACATTAGGGGAGTTCACAGTAGCGATTCCAAGGCGATTCGGCCACCGATTCGAGCTACCGATTCCGCGCGCGGGTCCTTCTCCGAGATGGCCGAGTAGCGCATTTCAACTTTGACAGGAGACGAGAAACGCGCTCCCGGAGTTTGAACTTGCGTCGGAGCATCAACTGCCTGTGGCTGAAGGGCCAAACACCTCATACATATGCTCTTGTATCCCAGTTTTGAGCGACTTATATACGGAAGATGACATTGATTACCGGTCTAACTCGTCTTGTGCAATCGCGTTTAGTCGCAGGGGTCTAGTATTTTTCAGAGCAGGCAAAAGAGCCAGCCACAGCCGGTCGGCGTCTCGTGGCTGAGGGGTCCACGTTGAAAGCCCGACAAGCTGGTGCTCCCGCGTCAAGCGCAGGGCCCAGCGCTCCCATCGCGTGCAGGTCGGAATCGCTGGCTCGAATGGGTGTCCGAATCGCCTTGGAATCGCTACTGTGAACTCCCCTATTGCTGTTCCATAAATGTGTTGCATAACAGATGGTGGTTTTCTCGCGACCTCAATCGTGTATCATTTCATCGGTTTTGGTAGTGGTAAGCACCATGCGCAACAAGAGACATGGTGGCAGTACAAGCTCCAAGAACGGTCCATAGTGATCGACTGGGACACAGGTAGGAAGGAAAGCAGACGAGAGTACCCCGCACGGAGCAGTACAATACCCCTACACTGAACAACATCATATTCCTGGAGCAGGCGTATCCACGGCGTCTGGAGATCGAGCCTCATACGCAGGCGGAGGGTCCAAGTCCCTACCATCCACCGACTCAGACTCTGCAGCACCCTGGCCATCTGGCATACCCGCCGGATGTGCCATCGTCGCCATCACTCGATGGGCAAGCTCCACCGGAACCCTGAGCAGCACAGTATCAGGACCCTCTGCCGATGTCGCAGGAGGATGCTCTGGCTGTCGAGGTGGTGGTTTGGTCGCGGCAGCAGGCAATGGGCGACTGGGTGTCGGCCTGGCAGTAGGCCTGATGAGCAAGGGAGCACGCCCGACGCTTCCGTCCTCGGTAGCAAGCACGCTGCTGTCCCCGGTGGAGCCATTCTGGATAGGCGCATCCTGTTCTGGCTCGTCCGGGGGCGGGACGGAGCGACGCGACGCTACGTCGTAATCCCCGGTAGTAGGACCGCTCCCCGAGAGATCCGCGCTACACATGTGCTGCTCGTTATGTCGACCATGATAGGATTGGGGATCGCTGTCAGATGTGCCCTTCTCTTCTCCAGATTCGAGGCGATCGTAGGGGAGGGGCATCTGCTGCTCTTGTTCCGCGGCGCGCCGAGCACGACGTCGCCTGAGCGCATAGAACAGCACTAAGGCTATCGCAAGAGACAGTCCGAGCGATATAGAGAGGGCAAGGATCGCCACTTTCGAGATTCCCGAGGGAGAGGAAGTTTGGAAGGCCGGAAGGGGAATCTGGGTGATAGCTGATGGCGGGATCCAGGGCAGGGAGCCCGACAGCGTGGGCCAAGCGGGCCACCCCGACGGCCATTGCGACGGTTGTCCGAAGCCTGAAGGAACCTGAGCGAACGCAGTCGGAAATCGCGGGAGCACACTAGTCGGATGCAATGAGCTGTCAATCAAATGACCGTGAGTCGGCGATAGACTGGCGTGAAGACGCCGCATACTCACGTTGGTGAGGCGGTCAGTCTTGAGAGTGAGGATGGCCCATGCAATGCAGCTCGCGGTGTGCCCGTTGCTAACCCTGCCATGATCGGAGACATCCTGGTAGGCGTGGATGTGACAGTCTGCTACCTGAAGTATTCGGTTGAGCTGGGCTTGAACGTAGCACGGTTGCAGCGATGCGCCAGATATGCACGTACCGGACTAGCTCCACATACTCCGATTGAGAGGTGGATGGCGGCAAGCGTGAGCGTGAGGGCACAAACGAAGGAGGGGGCGGTTGAACATCGATAGCTTATAAGAGTTGACGAATGGAGTGAGAGACGTTGATGCCCCAGGTACGGGTCTAAATGGCGGACGTCCGTAAAGTCAGCTCCGCATCTCCCGATCCATGTGTGGCACTGGCATCCCGGCAGTGCACCCTGGCATCTCCAGTGATACATGCGCCTTGCCGGATGCAACAAACCACACGCCCATCGCTTTCGAAGCGGGAGGAAGCATGTTGGCTTCTGTACGCGACGACCTGGCTGCTCACCTCAAACGGGTCGCGCAGATGCCTGGATTCTCGTAGCACAACATGTTTCATGCATGTCTGCTTCGCGGGACGAATATACGCGGGCGCCAGATGCATGGCTCGGAGAAGTGTTCGCAGCGAAATCTTCTCCACGACTGGGCCGCTCGTACTCCGGGGCATCATCAGCCTCGTGCCGCCTCTCGGCCCATCTTAGGACTATGGGACCGAGTACACTGAAAGGCGATTGCGAAGTGGCTGAGGTCGCCTTCAACGATAATCCTTAGCTACTTCATGCCACAGTGCACTTTTCGCAGACTCACCTGCCACCGCCTGCGCCGAGCAGACCTCCTGAGTGGAAGCTCGACATGCCGAGACATGCGAGGTTGGCCATCTACTGTGGTCTGCTCTCGTGCGCATTCCATGGGAGCTGTGTGGCGCCGAATGTTGTCAACGTCAAAGCCAGGGCGACAAACTGATGTTGATGGTGCAGAGTCAAGAGCGTCAACGTGCAGTGGGTCACGAGCGAGCGCTGTCGACCTGGCGGTTTTGGGCGTCATTGGATGCGCTATAATAAGGATGAACAGTGTACAGACGGGGCGCCGCCGAACACCTGAAGTGAGTTTCATCACCGGTCGTAGCGAAGCATCTTGGTATACAATGGATCTCGGGGCACGTATTGAAGCGGTAACTCAAGGCGAACGACGAGACACGAGAGACGGAACCCGTCTCCTCCTGCTGGTCATCCTCCCATGTGCTACACAGCCCAGTCGACTACTGAGTACGAACTGATGAAGAGAAGAAGTGGACCGCCACTCACCTAACGCAAAATGGCCGGGCGGAAATTCAGCACAGCAACGCACGAACCAGCCGAAGGTCAGTCATGGTAGGAAGATGATACGGTATCAGCACTCATCTCATACTGATCTGCGCAGCGAATCCAGCAACAACTCTCCGTCGAACCCTTTGCCGCGGACATCATCGCTCCGCCTTCCTCTGGCCAGGAGAAGACAACGAGGACGGACCCGGCGGAAGGGGGTTAGGGATCTGGAAAGGAACCATACCATTGTGTCCGCCTTCGCCAAGCACGTCCGCCTGCTTCCGGTCGAGTACGGCCTTGGTGGGGCACGGGAGTTGTATCAAGGGCCGATTCGTGACGCCCGCTGGGAAGAGGACGTGCGCGCCGTGGTAGCTCTGCGTGTCTTCAAATGCCACGACACTTCCTCGTCACCTGCCCGCGCTATGCGGCGGCCCGCGCAGTACATCTTCGACCACTCGGCCAGCGCGGGCGGAAGGTTGAATTCCTCCTCAACTCATCAGCGGCGATGGGTCCGCTGTTCGGATACATCAACGCCACCCGCCGTTTTCATCAGACGTTCGGGGCGGTTGAGCTGAAGACTGCCCGGCATGAGCGGAACGGCGGCGGTGCGGTGTCGCGCTGAAGGCAGTTGGCGAAGGGCTAAGTCATCATTGTTGTCCGGTCCGCACCTGGCTGACTCCGTGCTTTGCTTCGCGTCCTCAGGTGTTATGTTACATGCATGGCTATCAGTGGCCGCGCTTCTTTTTCAGTAGTTACTCTTTCCCCTCTCCCCTTTGACTCTGCGCTTCGGCGCCGTGCGCTGCGAGCCCTCGGCTCGCTCCAGGGGTGGCGGAGTTCTGACGACTGGCGGGGGACCGTCAGGCGTACTCCTGACCGTGGCAAGAGGCCGGAGGCCCGGGGGCGCAATCGCCACTCATAAGCACGGCAGGTTTATAACCCATGCCCTTGCCTTCAATGGCCGGGAGCAGCAGCCGGGTGCTCGTAGCGCATGCCCCAGTGACACCTTCACCCCCTCTTCCTCGGTCGCTTTCTGATACGCTTACTCCCTGCACTCAGTTCCATTCGTCACTTACTCTCTCCACAACTCCTCTGGCACGCGGGGGCCCTCCGGGGCTCCCAGGTTGTATTCGCGTCCTTGTGCATTCCGGTTCTGGTTCTGCAGTAGCTACTGTACGTTTCTGCCTACCATAGGGCGAGGCCCTCTCGGGCAATAAACAGGAGTCAAAGAAAGAAAAATGCCACGACGATGAGGTGGACGTTGCGGCGGGATCGCCTTGAGCTGCTCGACGTCAAATTTGAGGGCATCAATCATGACCCCAGGGCGGATATGCCCCGTGCATCATCGGTAACAACCTCTGTGCCGGACTCTCAAGGCGTGGCAGCGCAAAACCCGCAGCTTCGAGCGGACCTCGATGCGCACCTTGAGCCTTGGAGTAGACACCACAGAGAACGACGGGGAGCGGCGGAAGACCTTGGCCCTCGGCTTGGGGGTGGGGAACCGACGAGACATGCGCTCGGCGGACTTGGCCTAGGCAGGAACGTGAACGCACCACAACAACTTGGAACGACACGGGGGCGGTAGTGGAGGCCGAGAAGAGCGCGCCAGGCTTCGAGTTGGCCAAGTACGATGCATTTGTCGGCGTTCGAGCTTCTGACGTCGACGCCGTCCCGTTGGCCTTGCGCGGCCTGGAAAAAATTGAACAGCCGCAGAAGGTGGGCATTCGGTGGCTTCTTGCATTGGGAGTGCCAGTACTCGTGTTCACCTCCTGTGTGCCGCAAGCTGGGAGCTGCTTGATGGTCAGGCCGAGTCGATTGAGGAGGTCGACGATCTCCCTCACCTGCGCATGTTCTGGCCCTGAACGGTCACCATTTGATTTTGATCATAAATGGGCGCTGTACGCATGAGCCGATCATATCGCTGGTAAGCTCAGCGGGAGCGGTGGAGGGAAGCGCACGCGTTGCAGAGAATGCCTACCATCCTGAGTACGTTCGGACGCGTAAGTTATTCGAGTATGATGTGCGCAGACTACCTGGAGCTCCTCGACTGCACGCGCAAATCTCGAGGGGCGGCATTGGTGTAAACTTTGACTGGAGCGCGCCCGGCTGCACCTGCGCCTGACGTCCAGGTACATGTCATAGCACAGTCGTTGATACGCAGTCCGACCGGGTGTCAACGTTCTCAAAGCCAACGCTGAAAGAGCAAGGCAGCGAGAGAGAAAGGCATGCTCGGTGCATGGTTATGGCATGGCACGACGCGGCGGCCACAGTGGTCCAGCATAAAGTCGACGCTAGGCGGTCGGAACAGGGGGCTAAAGTGACGCAGACGGGATCGGAGATGTCGATGTGAGAATATAAGAGAGGTACGACGATCGGTGGATCTGAGTTGCTACAGCCTGACATGCCAGTGATCGCTGGATATCGTCGCGTTGCCTCGGGGGCCTTGCTGTATCCTCGCAGCGAACTGCAGGTGATGGGAGACAATCAAGTGCGGGAGGAGAAGGAAGGGATGTATGGTCAGATTGCGGTTTGCCGTACTCGGCGTTGAGAGGAGAAGATAGTTCCGAGAAGAGGCGAGGCGGTGAAAGAGTTCCGTGTGAGGAAGCTCCGCGTTACTCCGCGTCGAGGAGGCCTTGCGTCGGTAGCGACGGCGGAAATACGAATAACCAGGCTCGCCCGGGATGTTGAAGACGTCCTTCCGAACATCAAACGCACCCGGAGTGTTTCGCGGAACAGACCTCTGGCCGACTCGCGGGGCACAACGGGTGAGATGCATGTTTGTCAGACCGGCACGACGAGGTCTGTGGTGAACAGAGTGCACGGAAGCCGACGATGGTGATCTCGCAGAACTTGGAGGGAGAGCTATACATACACACACGGTCTAATTATACCTTGGCCGAGCGCGGCCCAAGAGGCCGAGAAAGCACTGTCCGGCTGCCGACCGCCGGCGCCCACACAACAACTTCACTTTTGTCCAGAGCTCGTCGTCTCAGACGGTGCGCACGGGCCAACACATAGCGAACAACAAGGGCGGTGGGACGACGTCGGCTACGAGGACACATACGGTCGAGCTCAGGTCGCGGCCGACCGAGAGATGCCTGGCGGAGGATTGGCGGTTGGCGGGCGGGGGAAGCGCCCGGGGTGCACGCTCGGCAGGGCTTACGTAATGGGCTGGGGCGCGTGGGGGAAATGTATAAGGAGAAAGCTGGCGTTTGCGGTGCAGCCAACGTTACCACCCCCTCCTCCCCCTTCCCTCCCCTTTCCCTCACCACCATCTCCTCCGACCCCGCCCACAACGCACGGCTTCCGTCCTCCACTCTCCTTTAGCTTGTCTAGCCAGGACGCTCAGAAGTACTCTCTCCTATATTCCTCGTCCTAGCCTATCCACTTCCACATACTCGTCTCCCTTAATCCGTTTTCACCATGATCAACAGCCAGCGTTTGCTGCTGGCCCTCTCCCTCGGCTCCCTCTCCACTGCCCTCGCGCAGACGCACCAGGCTGGGAAGTTTGAGGATGGTGGTGACACTCAAGTCAGCGCGATGATGGTGCGTCTCTACCCTCGTTACCCTGCTGCGCGCCTTTCTCACCCTCCGTCATTTTTTCTGTTCCGCGCTCAAGATGTTCCTGGGTAACGAGGAGAAGGTCTACATCCTCGACAAGTCAGAAGGCAACGCCGCCAAGTTCGGCAACTTCCCCGCCATGGGTGCCGTCTACGACATCGCCTCCCGCAAAGCCGAGACGATGGCCGTCACCACCAACGTCTTCTGCGCGTCGGGCATGCACCTCCCCAACGGCTCCTTCGCCACCTTTGGTGGTAACGGTGCCATCGGCCCCGGTGGCAACATCGGTGATCAGACCGCGCCCAACAACATGTACCAGGGCGTTTACGACACCACCTATGGCGACTACGACGGTACCAAGGGTATCCGTATCCTCAACCCGTGCACGAGCTCCGACGACTTCTCCTCCCCCGACTGCCAGTGGTTCGACAACTCGTCGCTTCTCTCCATGCAGTCTCAGCGGTGGTACTCCGGCGCAGAACCTCTTGGCGACGGTACTATCGTTCTCATGGGCGGTTTCACCAACGGTGGTTACATCAACCGTAACTACCCCAACGTCGACCCGGAGAGCGAGGGTGGCGCTGCCAACCCGACATACGAGTTCTTCCCCGCCAACGGTAGGCAGGAGCAGAAATCACCGTTCGTTATCAAGACGTCCGGTCTGAACGCCTACCCTCTGATGTATCTCATGCCTTCCGGCAAGATGCTGGTGCAGGCCAACTATTCGACGAGTGCGTCATCGTGGCACGTTTGCGTCGCTTTCTATTAACATGATTTTCTTCAGTGCTTTGGGACCCTATCCAGAACGAGGAGACTCAACTTCCCGACATGCCCGACCAGATCGTGCGCGTTTACCCCGCCTCCGGCGCGAACGCGATGCTGCCGCTCACGCCTGACAACGACTACACTCCGACGGTCATCTTCTGTGGCGGTATCTACATGGACGACTACTCCTGGGGCAACTACTCGTGGCCGTTCGCCGACACGTGGGCTATCCCTTCCTCGAAGAAGTGCCACACCATCACGCCCGAGCCCAAGGACTCATCTGCTGCTGTCGATTACGTTGAGGACGATGACCTGCCCAACGGTGGTCGCACGATGGGACAGTTTATTGCGCTTCCCGATCTCACGATGCTCGTCGTCAACGGTGGTGCCAACGGTACCGCTGGCTACGCCGACCGCACCCTGAACACCCTCCAGATGCCCCTGGGCATGTCCCTTGCTTCTGAGCCCGTCGGTCAGCCTGCTCTCTACAACCCTCGTGCGCCCAAGGGTCAGCGCTGGTCCACCGCTGGCTTCGACACTTCGCCGATTGCCCGTCTGTACCACTCTTCGGCCATCCTGCTCCCCGACGCGTCCGTCCTCATTGCTGGCTCGAACCCCAACGTCGACGTCAACCTGACCGCCCCCTTCCCCACGACCTACAAGGCTGAGGTATTCTACCCTCACTACTTCGCTGCCGCCAACCGTCCCACGTACACTGGCGCGCCGAAGACCTTGTCGTACGGCGGCGATTCGTTCGACCTCACCGTCCCTGCGTCTGCGTACTCTGGCGCCGCCAACGATGCTGCGGAGAACACCACTGTCGTTCTCATCCGTGGTGGCTGGACGACTCATGCGATGAACATGGGCCAGCGTGCGATGCAGCTCAACAACACCTACACTGTCAACCAGGACGGCTCGATCACGCTGCACGTCGCTCAGCTCCCTCCTAACCCCAACTTGTTCCAGCCCGGCCCGGCCCTGCTCTTCGTCACGGTGGCCGGCATCCCTAGCAACGGCTCGTACGTGATTGTCGGCAGCGGCAACATTGAGACGCAGCCCACGAAGGACGCGACTGTGCTGCCCGCAAGCGTGCGTCTGGACGGCGCGACGGGCTCCGGCAGCAGCGCGACGACGGGCAACAGCGGGTCGGACTCGAAGGACAACAACGGCGCATCGTCGTCGCACACGGGTGCGATCGTGGGGGGTATCATCGCGGCGATTGCGGCCGTTGGCATTCTCGGTGCGGGTTTTGGCATTTGGATGGCACGGCGGAGGCGCGCGGCCGCCACGCAGGCGTCGTCGCTCTCCTACCCTATGGGCACGACGGCTGCGGGCGCGGGCGGAGTCGCCTCTGGGGGACGTGGTGGCGGTGGACTGCGGAGTTCTGACTCGAGTGCTTTCATGCCGCTCTCACAGGCTAACGGGAGCACGACGTGGGGCGCGAACGCGAGCACGCTCAGCCTCAACTCGCCATACTACGACGAGCCGCGGACGGCGAGCGCGGAGTTCGACCCGTACCACCAGAACGCGCCACGAATGTCGAGCAACCAGGCACGCGGGCCGTATTGACGTGGAGGAGAGGAGCAGGAGGAGACGGCGCGCAGAGGAAGAGCGCATGACATATAGGCTGGAGGAGGACGCATGGACCTTGGTTTCGGTTTTTGATACTCTCTGTTCTGTCCTTTGGCACACCGCCCACGCTATCGCAACACACTCACATCATACACTCTCCACCCTCGAGACGTACGACTCTTGGACGGTTCCGCGTAGATGGACGCGCGCTCTCTTTGACGGCTTGCAGTACGCTACTTGTTGTGGACTTGTTTCTGTGTACGCCTCGCGTACGGCCGTGTCTGACCAGGTAGGAGCTCTTCGTCCTCTTACTCTCTCGCACCGTTGTAGACCGCCTTTGTTTGTCCTCCTGCTTCCCCCTGTAGCATGCTTGCCTCTTAGATCGTGACGGCCTCTCATGTCGAGCTCGACGAGCTGCTTGTTTCTTCCGTGTCCTTCCTGTTCCGCTTTCTTCATGTCTTGTCTTGACGACCTGCGACGTTTTCCTTTTCATCTTCACGTTCAGTTCCTTTTTTCTCCTAGACATTCTTCACGTTCCCCGACTCGTCTGGACTCTTGCTGCCTGCCCTACTGAAATTGTCTGAGACGCCGAGTATGTTCCGAGTCCCTTGAATGAAAATATACCCTGCGTTTGATCAACGCCCCAAATCTCGCTCCCCGAGTCTCGTCTGCGCACCGAAAAATTGCGTCGCCACCGCAGCGCGCTCCGCCGTCATAATTCACTGCGCAGGTTCGGGGGTAGAGCGGGCGTCGCCATGTGCGTCATGGCCGTCCGCCGATCGGTGGCGGCGGATGCGGGCGGAGGCTGTGCTGGTGCGAGTGGGATATGTAGACCTTCCTCTTCGGGCGTCCAGGCGCACCTTCCGCGCGGTATATCACGTCACAACAGCCGTAGACGTGCGCTGCATACATAGATAGCCACGCAGAGCGGCGGGGGCGCAGGTGTGCTTTCTCGTTCGTGCGCCCATCTTGTGTTCCGCCCGCTCTCGCACCAGCCTTCATCCAGTCCGACTCGCTTCTAGTATCGAGGGTGACCTATCCAGCTCTTCCACAAGAACGACTTGAACCTCACCGCGATGCCGCTGTTCTCGAAGAAAGCCCCAGAGCCGAAGCGGCAGACCCTCGTCATCGCCGGGCTCACGGTGAACGTCTACTCGCAGCCCAAGGCGACGAAGCCCGACGCGCCCGTCGCCATCGCATTCCTCCTCCACGGCCGTAACGGCACCGCACTCCGCATGGAGGAGTTCGTGAACGGCCTGTTTGACGAGGTGCATGCGCGCCGCTCGAAGCACAAGGATGACGCGCAGGACTTGTACATCGTCACGCTTGTGAGTGTCATGTTCAAGTTCGAGGCGCGTCCCCCGTACGAAGCCGTATGGCTAATCGCGAGTGAACCCGTAGGACCATCGCAACCACGGGAAGAGGTTGGTTGACAAGCAGGCGAACCAGGGCTGGTTCGACGACCCCGCACAGAACAACGAACGTCACGCGTCAGTGTTGTTCCATATATGCGCGAGTATCGCAGACGCTGACCCTCGCGACCGCAGAATCGACATGTACGCGATTCAAAGTGAGCACCTGTCGTCAGGCGTGCGGTACACCTTAACCGACGCCTGAATGTAGCGGGAACGGCGCAAGATGTGTCCTACCTGATAGACTTTCTGCCCTCGTACCTCTTCCCAAATGAGGAGCGCACGATCTCGCAGTTCCTCTGCATCGGGAAGAGCCTCGGCGGACACGCAACCTGGCTCGTATTGCGCAACGGTACGCCGTGCTCAGCTTCGTGTGTGTACGCATATAGTCACACTTTTTCAGAACCGCGCATCAAGATTGCCGTACCCATCATCGGTCAGTCAATCCCCCCTCCAGGCTCACTCGTACTATGGCAGCTCACACGCACGCCCGCTTTCCACAGCCTGCCCCGACTACCTCAACCTCATGTCCCGCCGCGCGCGCTCGCACAAGCTGCCCGTCGGGCCCCCCTACTTCCCACAATCCCTCCTCGCGCTCATCCAGCGCGCCGACCCCGTCTCCGCGCCGTACACCGCCGCGGACGCGTCGAACCCGTTCTTCGGCAAGAAGATCCTCGTGCTCTCTGGGGCGGACGACAAGAAGGTGCCGTGGGCGTCCGCGAAAGAGTTCGTCGAGGGCCTGAACGTCGGCGCCGCCGGCGTGAAGGAGGTGATCGTCGAGCCGGGCGTCGGGCATGAGTTCTCGCCGGCGATGGTGAAGGAGGCGGCGCGCTTCGTGTGGGAGCACGCGTTGGCTGTGTAGGGTTATTGGGATTTGGCACGCGGATTGGATTTGTACGATAGGAAGTTATGGAAGGATCGTGTATCATTAGATAGAGATAGATAGAGACAAGGACATTGTTGGCATAGTAGGACATAGAGGTGCATAAGGTCATAAGGTCATAGAGTGCGCGTTGCGCTCGTTTAGCATGCGCGTGTCTAATAGACACATCGCACGAATTCAATTTGCGGAGGCGGTGAGGGTTAGTTCTCACGAGGGTCGTTCTGCAAGGATGATTAACGTCAGATTACGCATCGTGCCGGGGTTGGACAACACGTACCGCAGCCATGCGCCAGTACTTCGTCTTGCCGCGGGCGCACTCGAGCCAGAACGTGATAAGCTCGACGACGCTCATCCCGTGGGTCTTATCAAATGGAATGGGCTCTGTGACCTCAGCCCCGCTCCAGTCTACACGCCAACTGCAGTAAGCACACATCCTCGGACTCGACCAGACAGCAGGTACGCACCTAAGCTCCAGGTGCCGAAGACCCAGTACTCATAGGTAGTAACCACCCACCAACGGTAGCCACTCACCCGACAAGAGTCGTAGACCTGAATGTAAAGTTAGTGACGAGCCCCCGATGACAGACAAGGAATGCGGGGGACGCACCATCGCCCAAGTCTTCATGGCGTTGGACCACGGCGCTTTGCCGACCGGATCCCTCTGGTGCTCGGTCCGCTTAAACTGAACAACACATGTGTGAGTAAGGGCGGTGCGACGCACATTCGATTCGCTTCACTCACACTTCTACGCTCCGAGAGCTCCTTGAGGTCGCCAAGACCCAGCTTCCAGGGCGGGATCGACACGATAGCAATCCCCGGGCGCACAATGCTAGTCGGCTACAACACCACGTCAGACCCGTCACCTCCAGCCCATACAGCACTAGACGACTCACCGGATCCTGCGGCCCAAACGTATGCACCGTCCACAGCCGGTGGCTCTTATTGCGCGCGGCCGTCACGATGATCCGCTTCCACTTCAGCTCGTCCTCGTCGAACGGGCGCCGCTCGATCGTGCGCAGCGCCTCCGCCGCGGTCCCGAGGGGCAGCCGCTCGAGCGCCTGGGCGAAGTCCATCTCGCAGCCGACGACGATGTGCGACATGGCGCTCCGGGTGAGGACCTTGATCCCCGGGCAGGGCAGCGTCAGCCGGGTGTTCCCCGGGTCCGTCCTCAGGCGGTTCTCGAAGCCCGCAAAGTCTGGTAAAGGGGTCAGCTCTACTCACGGCGAACTCTGGAGGGAAGGAGGATACGTACAGGTGCGGACGGCGTTCTGTAGCGCGGGGAGCGGAATCTCGGAGACGATCCGGACGAGGCGCACCTCGTCCATGTCGAGCTGCGGGATGCGCGGCCAGCGGTCCGCATACGTGTCGACCTGCGGCAGGTCCTCGTCCACGATGAGCTTCGGGAGGTACGCCTGGCACAGGTAGTTGGTCAGCGACATGCGCCCGTCGTCGTGTCGGTTGTCTTCGGCCATGTTTGCGGGCGCTAGTGCTTGCGGGTTTGTCGGGGGCTTGGTGTTGAGGAGGCGCGCGGTATGCAGCTGGATGGCTAGGAGTGCCGGTTTCCATGACCTTTATATCCACAAAGATGGGTCGAAGCGTAGCGGCTCGCTTTGATCCCCGCGTTAGGCATGTCCGCAGGGACAAAGCACTGGGACAATGCTAGCCACCGGGCCACTGCGCGCTTATTGGCCAAGTCCACATCAAAGCGGCCGCTCCGCTGATACCTTTCCCGTATTGCGCAGCGGGACACCGCGAGCTTTGCAAAAGCTGACGCTGTGGGACCAAGCTGTCGGTGGATAGTATCGGGCGCATGGGCCGGTCAGTAATTTTGAGGAGTGAGGCGGCGATTATTGAGGGGTCAGTGCTAATATTTCGCAGCCACAGGGGACTCTAAGCGTGAGCTACCGTCTTGATGCATCTTGAGAGGTGCTCCCGGAAGGTATGTTCGCCACGAGCCGTCTGGTGGTAGCTGGTGGTTCATGCGAGAGTGCAAGCGCTCGGGCGTTTAGAGGCAAGCCATGAAGTCGGGAAAAGCCGACGCGCTGGACACTGCCACCTCGCCACTCATCCAGGTTTGTTTTCTCCGTCATCCTTACCGTGAAGTGGTATCGGATTGCCATATGGTTTCTCTACCAAGCGTGCTCCTCCATGTCAACAGCTTTACATCTTGAGACTCGAACTATGGCAACAGGATCACTGCTGCGCTGACCCATCTTCTCCATTGCTTCCGGTAGCGAAGCCATTGACTACGGTCACTCATGGACAGTCTCTGTCAAGTGAAAATCACAACTCGTTACTGAAATCAGTATGTCTATTCAACCTGGCTAACAGAACTATGGGAGGCTCATGTGCCGTGTCTGGTTAGCAGCTGTCAGACAGGTTGAGGACCTGCTCTGCAACCTATTCATGCGTCGCCGAGAGGACATGACAGTCGGGATAGTGTCACTAGAATCATGCAGAATAGATGATGATATCGCATGAAGAACCCGTACATGTCGATGCTCGGGCAGCAGATGGTCCCGTCGCCGTGGGCATATTCTTGTGATACACTCAGTGCCTGGTGCAACACCTCGACGTGTCATCCCTCGATCTGCATGTACCCTCTTGAAATCCCAATCCTTGCGCGTACGCACAATGCTGTGGCGCTACCGTCTTACGCTCCTTCTTACTTCATTTGCTTTGCGGGTCTCGGCGCAAGATTCCCTACCTCGTACGTGTCCTCTCTCCTTCTTCTGCCATGCACAACTCACCATATCTTCCCATACGCACCACAGCTTGCGCAAACCCATGTTTCAACTCCGCCGACTTTGGCTCCTGTGCCGAGACCGACGACACATGCCTTTGCAGCAGCGATCAGCCCTACCTCGCCTCCTTGGATAGCTGCATGGTAGCCAGCTGTTCGCGCGCCGATCTCCAGGCTGGTCGAGTGTACCAACAGTCGATCTGTGAGCTCGTTGTAAGGTCGTCACCTTCTCGTCTGGTATCTGTCCCCATTGATCGTGCTTGCGCGCATAGGGAGAGCCTATCTACTCCCTGATACCCATAACCTCCACGCCAACGGGAACATCTGCCCACCCCGTAACCCCTACGAAGACGTCTGCCACAGAAAGCAGCGCCTCATCACATCCATCCTCGCGTACGAACTCCCAGACACAATTCGCTTCCGCGAGCGGCGGAACGGCATTTGCCACGGGGAGCCAGGTCGCGTCAAACACGGGGGGCTCACCGACGCAGGGCCTCGAAGTCAATTCGGGGAGATCGCACTCGGGTCCGTCGGAGGCCGTGATCCTCGCCGTCGCCGTTACCATCCCCATCTGCGCAGTCATTGCGGCGCTCTTGATCTTCCTCTGGATACGCCGGAGATCTCGGGTTCGCTCGGGGGTGACGATCGAGGAGTACGGACACAGAGGCGCACATTCCCTAGGTGATGGCATGCGTTCGTCAAGCAGATGGCGCCGCGCAGGGGACACAACGCCGATGCTGGGTCACCGCACCATCCTCTCGGTAGCGTCGGTGTCCTCCATCGCATTCTCCAACGGGACGCAACAGACCGCCGCCTCGCAGGATCTGGACAGTGCGCTCGCCCAGGACGGCAGCGCCAGCCCCGTCAGCGAACACACCAGAGCGCTGCCGGACCGCACCGTCGCCGCACAGGACGGCAGCGCCGCGAGCCCCAAAGCGCGCTCTCGAGCCCCCGAGAAGGCTGTTCGCGCAATGCTCCCGGAGCCTGCGCCAGATGCCCCAGTGCAGCGCCGGGCGCTACCCGATTTCGAGAGATTCTCGTCTACCCTTCCATCACTAGCACTCCCCGGATCGACATTACCTTCGGAAGACATCAACGTGGTTCTCGTTCGACTTCCGCTGGGAGTCGCGCAGCGCATCCTGGCCACGATGGCAAGGATCCCGTCGCACGGAGAGCTGATGGGGAGTGGGGAGGGTCGGAGGTTAGCCGGGAGTCGGAGCCACTGCCTGCTTATGAGCCACCGTCTTCTGCGTAGATGGGTGTGGCGGGCGCGTGCTTGATTGAGATCGTCATTACAGGAAACGCTCGCATGGTAGATATGTCGGGTTGAAGACTCGGGGTGAAGTGACCCGGCTAGTCGTGATGCATTGGGAGTGCGAGCAAGGCTCGACTAGTCCTAGGACAATTGTACGACTTATCGGACTGTCAACGTAGTATGCCGGCGAGAGTGGGGTGGGTAGCAGTACATGTATCACTCCCTGTGCTTCGATTGCGCCAGTAGCCACTTGATACCCTGCCTGAGACCCTCGTTGAACTTCTTCGCCAGCGCCGTCTCCGGCAGGACGCTGTGGAAGTTGTGCGGCGCACCCGTGTACCTGCACGTCCCGACACCAGCCCACCGTCAGCCATCCCGTCTCTTCGGGTACGAGGATACGCAGCACTAGTACTTACGTGTTGAGTTTCGTAGGCACCCCGGCGGCCTTGAGCTTCTCCGCATACAGCATGCCCATGTCTCGCGCAGGGTCGAGGCCGCACACTTGTATGTATGCCGGCGGAAGAGCTTTGAAGGAGTCTAAGGGGTAGATGAGAGGCGAGAACTCCGGGTCGAACGGATCCGCCTTGACCAGTGCTGCAGGTGTGTTCAGTCAGTTGAGGACGTGGACGCTGCATGCGTGTAGCATCTGAGCAGAGAAGTGTCTTACCATAGAACGCGTACAACTGCTTCGTCGTCAGCATCGGCGCATCCTTGTTCTGTTCCAAAGATGTGAAGCTCGCACTATACCTGCACGCAACGCAACCGTGGCATCAGTCGGATGCCTTCATGCGAACAAGAATAAGAACTCACTCTTCCGGAACCGCATCTCCATGCACGATCGACGGTATCTGCAGCAGCTGCCCAGTCGGCCTGGGATGATCTACGAAGAACGGGTCCCTCGGTACGCGATGCGCAACGGCCCCGGCCATGTGCCCCCCAGCGGAGGATCCGCCCACGATGAACCCTTTCGCGGGGTCAGCGTGCATCGTAGCCGCATTCGCCGATGCCTCACATGCCAGCAGTAAGCGTGTCTGGTAGAAGACTGATTCGTCAGAGGTGGATGCGGCTCACCCACTTCACCGCCGCGTAGCAATCGTTGAGCGGGATGGGCCACGGATGCTCCGGAGCCAGGCGGTACCCGACGTTGACGATCGCGATCTGGAGGGCAGCAGAGAGGATCCGCAGGGGGTAGTCGTCCGTCTCGATGCTGTGGAACACGTATCCTACAAGTCCCACTCCATTCAGCCCAAGTCGCGACAACTGTACATGGTTTAGAGACGTCTGACTGCGTACCTCCTCCATGGAACCACACCAGTAGTGGAAACGTCCTATCCGGATCACCCTCGACGATGGGTTGGTAGCATCTGATGGGAATCGTGCCACCCTTCGCGTCTACATCTATCTGTCGATCCTCGATGCGGAGCGCACTCTCTGCGGCGATACACCATACGCGTGTTGAGTGGTAGTATCACGATATCGATAGCAAAGACGAGCGCACCTGAAGGGAGGCTAGACTTCAAAGGTCTTCGCGTATGCGCCAGATAGCCCGAATTGAAGTATTGCCTGGCGTTGGGGATGTTCGCGAGGAAGGAATCGGGCGCCGGCGGCCACGCTGCCAGAAGAGGCGCGAGCTCTGGGTCAGGATCTGCGAGGTGGTTGTACGCCATCGGAATGCAAAATCCTGATGTATGTCTGTATACTCTTCGCAGCCTGAGTGCTAGCAAAAGAGAGGCGATAGAAAGAAGGTGCTGAGGCGGCGGAGTCAATCGTGTAGCAATCTACCCGGCGAGTGGCAGTAGTGCGCTCGAGTTGCCAGATCGCCGTCACGGTTGTGCGCGCTCGCTGCGATCTTCTCCAGCGGGCAGGTCTAACGCCTAGGTATACTGTTAGACTGAACTTTCACCGATTCGGCAGCGGCGGTTTCATGTGCTTGACGCTCAGTCGACTAGCAGGGTGAGACCGATGTCATGAGTAGGATCGGAGTTGTCGCAGAACCATGTTCTCGGAAAGCTCCCGTATTGGCAACTGTTGTGGTTCATCTCGACATACATACTGGTGGATGCCGACAGGTCAAGCTGAGAGAAGTCGAGGCGCACGCGTTGCAGTAAGGCCCAGGCCGTAGTCATAGATAGACGTGCGAAACGACGGATCTCCTTTGACTCCGGTATCTCACACTCGCGTGAGCCCCGACTTTGATTTTAGACGTGCGTCGAAGCTTCTTTCCACTCTTATCAGCTTTATCTACCGAGTGCGACGATCGACTGGAGACGTACCTCTGTCCAGACGCCCTCGCCACTCAGGTCATTCACCGGTGGGATCGTCGACCAGATGTTAGCACAAACCGTTACATGCGTGCTATATGCACTGGCCTTCGCCGTTACTGCGGTGAAGGCAGAATATGCACCTCAGGCTGTCTTTGCTGAGAACGCCTTCACCGAGTATGACCACGGGCTATTCACCCCTCTCGGCGACCTGTCCTTGCTCTCGACGACCGACTTCACACAGCTTGAGCACCCTGCCTTCCCCAAACACAGCGTGCGCGTCAAGCAGTCGCAATTCTGCAATGAAACGGCGCGGTAAGTCGTACATCATCGCATATAGGAAAGCAATGGCGAACCTCGTTCGAACCTACCTGCAGGGCATACAGCGGCTACATCGACGTCGAGGCGCGCCACCTCTTCTTCTACTTCTTCGAGAGCAGGCGCGACCCCGACACGGACGATGTCGTCTTCTGGACGAACGGCGGCCCCGGCGCGTCGTCGTCCATGGGGCTCTTCATGGAGCTCGGTAGGCCCGCCTTTCATTTAGTTCAGTATTCGGACGTTGACGCGTCGCGTCCAGGACCGTGCCGCCCGACGAGCGCGAACACGACGGAGAACAACCCGTACTCCTGGAACGAGCATGCGAACGTGTTCTTCGTCGACCAGCCCGTTGGTGTGGGCTTTTCATACGCCGACTATGGCGAGTCCGTCGTCAGTTTTCTGTAATTCGCGCCGTACTCGCGCAGAACGTGACCTACCACTTGCCTCAGGGAACGACGATGGAGGCGGCCGACGACATCACGGCGTTCATGGCGATCTTCTTCGAACATTTTTCGAAGTTCAAGGGCCGCGCGCTGCACCTAGCCGGCGAGTCGTACGGGGTACATCTTCACGACTCCCCGCGTTGCTTCCTGAGCTCACAACGGGCTGCAGGGCCGGTACATCCCCGTCTTCGCGTCGACAATCTACGACAAGAATGCACAGCTTGTCGAAGCCGGTATCACCCCAATCAACCTAACGTCTGTCATGATAGGTTGGCAAAACTCACCTGGACGACATAACACGGGGCTGAGTAGCGTTCCTCAGGCAACGGATGTACCGACTTCTTGACAATGTTCCCGTCGTACTACGACGCGCAATGCGCGGACCCTACGTTCCCTGCCGTGCAAGGAATCTCGTGAGTGACATGCTTGATACTGGTGCGGCGTCCTAACTGAATGATTTTCAGGGATTGTGTGCGGATGAAACAACTGGTGAGTCTCATTCTCGTTGACCTGCGAATCGATGTTGACTCTTCTGGAAGGTCCCGCGCTGTCAACAGCGTTTCAAGGACTCTTGCGTTGACACGGTCGACAGTGTGGACTGCGCTGCCGCGGCCTCGTTCTGCTCCACGGCAATGTCAGAGCTATTCAAAGGTGAGCAATATGGTTTAGAAACTATTTTTCCGTATATATGCGCAACTCGACAGACCTGAATCATTACGACCGCGCACGGCCATGGTGAGTGGGCAGCAACCCGACCTTCTCTGTCATTGACGCATCCGAACCAACAGCAAGGGATCATCGGACATCATGGAGTGCTACCCTATCATGCAGTATGTCAACAAGACACATATATCCATGCTAATACTCAAGGGTTTCGGGCTCACCTCCGTAGACATATCGCCGACTTCCTCAGCAGCAAGCGCACACAAGACCTGCTTGGCGTCGACTCGTCCATGCGCGGCAATTTTAGCCGACACTCTTCCAGCGTGAGCGAGGCGTTCAGGGCCAACCTCGACCACTACGCGTTTCCGGCGCAGTACTACATCGGCGCGCTGCTGGAACGAGGTGTTCGAGCCCTCATATACGTGGGCGCCACGGACTACATCTGCAACTGGGTGAGATGTTAGTCTACAAGCTTGTATCAGAGACTGACATACAACTGTAGATCGGCAACGAGAGAATGACACTCGCGCTCGAGTGGATGAGTCAGGAGGCATTCCGTGCGGACACCTTGAGGGAATGGGAGGTCGAAGGAAAGCCAGCTGGGGTTACCCGGAGCGGCGGCGGATTGACCTATGCAACAATCGCGGGGGCGGGCCATATGGTGCGTTTCTACAAGCTACCGTATCGCCTACAGCGCTGACCGTAGTGTCACAGGCACCGTATGACAAGCCGGTAGAGTCTCTCGAGTTGGCGAACCGATGGCTGGCTGGAGAATCTCTGTAGGCTCTCATCAAAAAGAGGGCCAGGGCCGCCAATGTCCGTTGAACGCGCGCAGCCACTGTATTCGTAGTGAACACTGATTTCCGTCTGTATTGAAACTGTACCCGTATTCGACGCATCTATGAGTCTGTGGCCTGAACTACAGAGCTTAGCGGCGCGTATTCGACTGCAGGGAGGCAAAAGTGGTACCTGAACTCATTATACTGTGCCATTGACCGAAATCTGGCGTCGAGTGTGATCATCGAACGCCTTCAGTGGCATAGCAGCCAGACTGGCAAGAGTACTGTGGTGGCAGTGTGGTCGGCGGTCGAGAGCAAGGTACGCGTAGGCGCTCAACAATGCGCATATGTGGAAACGGCATAGAGCGGGCCGCCGGTCCGCATCTCCGTCATTACCCCGCAGCTAACCGTCGAGCATCGCGGAGGTCTTGCTCTTCGTCGCGACTGCCCAGCAATATTGTGCCATATCACTCAGAGCTTCCGCGACGCATGCCTGAGCTGCTCGCCGTGAAGGGTGCGCAGCGGTATCAATTGTCGCGGAAGAAATGCGGGCGTCATAGACCCTCATAGCCCGCGGCATCTCGAGATCTCATCAACCTTCGCAGTCGAGTCGCCGCCGAGACTCCCTCCTTGTCCCCGACCACGACGCTCCCCGCGGCGAACACGACAACATGAGGTCCCCGACTTTGCTGCTTGTGACGACTGCTGTTCTCTTCCCTGCCTATGCCTGGCAGCTGCCGTTCAGCTTGCCTTTCTTCGGCCGGACGCAGACGCCGTTCACCGCGCCTCAGCTTCCGGGCGTGGATACCGCGACGGGCACAGTCCCGAACCGCATTGCAATCATCGGCGCCGGGGCGGGAGGATCGTCTGCGGCGTTTTGGATTGGAAAGGCGAAAGAGCGGTATGGGCTGGACGTGGAGGTTGATGTGCACGACAAGAACCCGTACATCGGTGGAAGTGAGTACTCTCCTTTGCGAACTCGTGCTTCCTCGGCGAATGCAGCCCGAGTGCCGCGTTCAGGCGGGCCAAGTTATGGGCTTGAAGGCTTATTCTTTGCTCTCTAGGAAGCACGACCGTGTTCCCGTACGAAGACGAGAGCTTGGAGCCTGTTGAGCTCGGCGCGTCCATCTTCGTGAAGGTCAACAAGAACCTGTGGCGCGCAGTGGACGAGTTCGGCCTTGAACGCCTCAACTTCGAGAGCGACGACGACGGCGCGGACACCCTGGGCATCTGGGATGGGCACGAGTTCGTCCTGACGGTATGTCTGCCCTGCCTGCTGCGCAGCCCGGGATGCCCGCTCATGCCAATGCAGACGAGTGGCGGCAGCTTCTTCAGTGACTGGCTGAACAAGATCAAGATCCTCTGGCGGTATGGGTACAAGGCCCCTGCCAAGACACAAGAGCTGTAAGCTTTGCAGAGACGTTTCACGCACGGCGTAGTGTCTGACTTTACCTGTTCAGGGTCAAGACCATGGTCGGCATATTTGAGGGCCTCTACAAGCCGGAATCACCGCGGTGGGCGAATATCTCTGCGGTCGTCTCCGACTTGGGCTGGTCCGATGTAACTGCGCAGACGACGGCGGAATACTTCGATCTGCACGGCGTTGACAGACGCTGGACCAGAGAATTGGTCGAGGCTGCCACTCGTGTCAACTACGGACAGGTTTGTGCGCGCATATAGTTCTGCCATGCATGGGGTTGACCTACGAAAATGTAGAACGTGGACAGGATACACGCTCTTGAGGGCCTGTGCTCCCTTGCTGCGACCGGTGCTGCGAGCGTCAAGGGAGGCAACTTCAAGATATTCGAGCACTTCATTGCAAACTCTAACGCATCCGTGTACCTGAACACAACTGTTAGTATCTTCAGTGTGTTGCAATAAGTATTCTGCCAGTTTCTGACCTTCGCCTAGGTCAAGTCCGTCTCGCAGTTCCATCAATCGGGTCCTTGGGTCGTCGAATCATCCGCTTTCAAGCAACCCCGCTTGTACCGCTCAGTGATTCTCGCAGCGCCCTTCCACCAGACAAACATCGACTTCAAGGCCTCGCTCGCGCCAGTCCCCGAGCAGCCCTACGTCCACCTGCACGTAACGCTCCTCAGCACGTCCTCCCCGACGCCGAACGCGACGTACTTCAGCCTCGCGCACGGCACGAAGGCACCCACGACACTGCTCACGACGTACGAGGGCGTGCGCGAGGGTCGTGGTACAGAGCCCGAGTTCAACTCGCTCACGTACCATGGGCTCGTGCGCGGTCAGGACGGCGAGGTCCGCGTCAACGCGCAGGGCGATAAGGAGTGGGTCGTGAAGATCTTCTCGAAGAATCGCGTGGAGGACAAGTGGCTCGACCAGCTGTTCGAGGGCAAGGTGGGGTGGGTGCTCCGGAAGGAGTGGGACGCGTACCCGGTCCTCCCGCCTACAACGCAGTTCCCGCCCGTCAAGCTCGCGGAGGGGCTGTACTACGTGAACGCATTCGAGCCGTATGTGGTCCTTCATGGCAGTATCCAGTACGCACTAACAATTCGCGTGTTCACAGGCTTATCTCGACAATGGAGACCGAAACGATCGCCGCGCGCAACGTCGTCGACCTGCTTCTGCAGGAACAGTTCGACGCGGCGCTGTGCAAACCATCAGCCGCGAGTTCCCTCGCGGACGCCACCCCCTCCCGCGCCGGCAATGCCGACGACTTCGTCCTCGGGTGGGACTGCTGAGGTCTGCGAGCCGAGCTATGTTCCCCCTTGAGCTTGTTTGTCTGGATCTGCCTGATTATGTTATGTTACGCTAGCGCTGTGGGTTCTAGTCTCTAGTCTTGAGTTTCTAGTCACCGTGTACACTACTTACTGCTTTCGAGATCCGCCGCTCTATCTTCCGAGTCTATCTTGAACGTGGACTCCCGGCCTTGGCCCTTGCCGCGCGCGTGGCTGCGGGTATGTCTAACGCCGCCGTCCGCTATCCCCGTGTCAGGGCTCACGCGCTCACGGCCCACGGCGAATGTTAATTTGCGTGCGCCGCTGGGTTCAACTTCAAGTTGCCGTTCGGTCCCGCGCTCGTCTATCGGGCCGTACGCATGGGTCGATCTGTCATGCGCCATGTGTGTGCGGGAGGGTGCAGTGCGGCGCCGAGATGGATGACCGGGAAAGGCAAGTGTCGTGGTTGTGGTATTTGTGACGTGGTGTTCGTCACGTCGCGGGAGGAGTTGATCTAGGCTGGCGGTAGTGGCAACTCATGTTCTCTAGCAGCGATTCCTTCTTTCACACTGCTCATACTGCACGCATCTCGTTGTACCAAAGTACGAAGATACTAGCGGCCACCCGTTCTGCGCTGGCCAGCTACCGCTGTACGGCCTCACGGTCTCACATTCTTCTTCGACCGGTCTTGACGACTTCAGACTCTCTGCAAGCAGTGATTTCTCTGCTCTTACATTTAACAAAGTCTAACTAAATCCTCCTCAATGTTGTTTTAGCATCGTCAGCGATCGTTGCAGACTAGACAGCATGTACCGACATTGGAGAACCTCAGTGCATGTCGCATCCTAAACCTACACGGGTTCGCGCTCGGTCCCCGCGAAGGCACGTACACTGCTGTACTATTGTGCAATCAGCATGCTTCGTACGGGACTAACTGCTGAATATGTCCCTCTGCGTCGGTTGCCTCGCCGTCATGCCATAGTGCTGTTCTGTCATGATTCCGGATAGCCTACCCTGCCCAGCGGCAGGCTTTCCCGCCGCTACGCCACGAACCTCATCATGGACGCAATTTGTCATCGTTTCGCACTCCAATCGAAATCAGTAACTCCTGCGATAGTACCGCTCTGCCCAACGGTCATGGACGCGCTCATCACGGCCCGTGGGTTACCGCGACACGGACCCTGATCTTTCTTCGGGTGCCTCTTCAGCCTCGCCGTGTATCTCAACGCTTGCTCCCTCGTACTCCCGACCGTGTGAGAGCACCTTCGTCAGGGGCCAACTCCATGGAGACCTCGGAGGCCAGCGCGCTCCCTGTCTCTTCGCCCCCGCTGCTGCGTACTGCCTCCCCTGGAACCGCCGCCCGTCGTACGGGCTCAGTACGGCGGCGACGCCAACAATCGCCTCGGACGTCGGTGCCCCCGAGTCTGTTTCGACGGCGTCATACCCGTCAGCAGCTGTCCTTCCCTCTCGAGCTTTTCTGGCACCTCGACGGACTTTCGACGGCTGTCGATGCACTGGATCAGCTCTTCCGCCGATTTCCATGGTCTTTCCCGCCTATCCGAGCTCAACGAATGTACCAACGGCGGGAATGCCGCTGCTTTCCGGGTGAGTACGCATGGAAGTCTGGGTAGCTGATCTCGTAAAGTGCGGATTTTTTGCACTTGAAACACACCGCTGAGTGGGGCAGGCCGGGGCGGACCATACGATGATGAGCACCATACAGCGCGTTGGTTGCGTATGATACTCTCTCGCTGTATCGTCGTCCATGTTCCATTCAGCATCTTGCTTCAAGTTTACACTCTCGCGCTCTGGTGGCACCTGCCCCCTCTCCTGCTTTCCTCTGCTTCATTGTCCCAACCACATGCTATCCCAACTGGCCACGCTCCCCTTCAATTCATTCGCCATCTGATGCGCTTTCAAATAGCAGTATCAATAAAATTCATAGCAAATTTTGCGGCTCGTATGTCATGTCCACGCGCCCTCCCCTGAGGGCATACTCGAGGGCTCCAACGGCTGGATGATCCCTCAGCCAGCTGCTCTCCTGCGATGATAGTGTTAATTCGGCCGGGTCTTTTGCGTGGAGGCGATAAGTCAGGACGCCAATCTCCTGGATGTTTCTCCACTTCTCCGGGACCGCCTTGGCCCCGCCGCTGACGGTCATGTCGTAAACCTACGGTCGCGCACCAATGCGTAGCGGTCGTATTCTGGGACGAACTCTACATCTTACCGCCGCGCCGGGTCCTGACATCACAGCTCGGTCAATATGATGTGGTCGGAACAAGCAAGGGGTCTCCTCAAGAGCCCGGGGTCACTGCTGCATGCAACAGTGCGGCGGTGGCCCCCGCCTCGCTGCGCATGATGCATATACCCAGCGAGAAAATGCGCTGACAGCCCTTACGGAACCGCGCATCAGATAGGAGTCTTTCCCGCCTTGGCGACGTACTCTTAAGGGAGAGGCTATTGAGTGCCGACGTCCAATAGCCAAGCGACGTCCCGGACCTCCTCCAGGGGTAGCACGAGGGCTCATCTCCGCAGTCACACTTCGGGAAGGTGAGACGAAGTCGCTGCGGGTCTTCCAGGAGAAACGCGGAAGAGCGCAGACCGTCGTTCGTGCATCGGTTGGTTGCGCGGGCAGACAGACATATCGCACCTGCAACGCGGTCCCATGGACGTACCGCGTCCCAACTGGGGCACTGATACAGGCCTTGTTCTGGACGCGTCCCTCCTCCCTGCTTCGCCTTCGCTGTAGCTCGCTGACAGGGAACGTCCGCGCGGGCCTCCCAGGGCGCTCCGAGCAGCGATAGCCAGGGGGATGACATCGCTGCCCGGGGCGCACATCGCACCCCTCACCCTCAGGCCTCACCCCTCACCCTCGTACGCAGTCGCAGTCGCAGTCGCAGACGTCATCCAGGACAACGGTCGCGCGTCCGTGCCCCCGTGTCCGACTCGCGCCCGCCTTCCCATCGCTTCCCCGCGGTGGTTAGAGTTGGTCGTCTCGGCCCTGATCAGCCCTCGCCGTGCGCCCCTTGCGCTCCCCTGCCCCTCTGACGGTGCGAGCGACGCCCACGGCGAACTCTGTCGCGACCGCTCAGGTCCGGACGTCCTCGTCCTGCAGGCGCGCATCGCGCCTTGTTCCTGAAGCGGGCACCCTTGACATCACCGCTGCCGCATGCGGGCGCGCGTATCGCCGCTCTAGCAGCCCGCGGCCACGCGGCGCGTCCACGGTCAGCAGGACATGGGACGACGGGGCTCGCGGCGCGGTGCGCGCGGGCCCGTATCGCTCGTATTTGCGGTTGCGGAGAAAGCGCGTGTCGCCGGCGGACGTCGCTGCTGGTTCCAAGATCGGAGCGGCGCCCGCTGGGAGCCGCTGGGACTCCGGCGTCGATCCAACCCGCCGGTGCCGTGCGCGAACCAGGCCCGTAGGTTTGCGGGCGCGCACTGCGGGAGGCCGCGGACGAGGGCGCGGCGGTCGGTGTATTAGGAGACGGCGGTGAAGGCGAAGACGCTCTGCACCCGCACCTGTATAGCCTTCCATTACCGATCGCCTGTACGGACGAAGCACACAGCTCAGCAGCCGCGTCGTCCAGAGAGCCTTCGGGGCGGGATCTCACGACACAGCACCTGCTGCCGAGTCCCAGGCGGGCTTGCCGAGGGGAGTATGCGCGTGCAGCCTGTAGTTGGTGATAGGCAACACCGGACAGCTTTAGAGGGCCCGCGCCGTGCGCGCGACCCGCGTGTAAGCGCGTCTCCGCGTGGGTAGCGATGAACAGAAATCCATGACCTGCTATGTGGTATCAAAGCTAAAAGTACAGGGAAAGGATGCACGATTAAGGAACGAGAAGCCGCGAGGCTGAGAAGGCGACATACTGCCCACCGGAGAAGCTCGTCCCATCGCCGCTGATTCCCAGCCCGAAGTCCGCCCGCCAGAACTGTCTGTCAGTCGCGCGTCTAGCACGCCCTACGGCGCCGCGGGAGGCGCAGCCTCGACGCTTGCGATGAACTCAGAAACCGCCTGCCAGTAACCCTGTTGGACACAGGTGTCGTCTGTGTCAGATAGAACGTGAGCGCCAGGCAGCGTCGGGTCGGGCATCATGAGCGTTTGGCGGACGTACTGTGGGTGCCTCTGGCAAATTCGACAAAGCGTGAATAGCCCGCTGTGGGGTGTTTGACGCTCTCGTCCTTCCCGTCTGTGTCGTCCTCGCTCTCGCGCTCGCCCGCACGTCGTCCGCCAGGCACCCTCTGCTCGATGAGCTTCCACAGCTCCTGCATGTGCTCCCTCGGGACAACCTCGTCGCGGACCCCACTCAACAGGAGCATCGGGGTTTCAGCGGGTATGGAGGGGATCTTCGAGGCCGAGTCCCATTTTTGGTGGCAGAGGAATGCGAATGGGCCAAGGACCGGGAGGGCGGA
Source organism: Trametes sp. AH28-2 (assembly GCA_001304625.1). Lineage (NCBI taxonomy): Eukaryota > Fungi > Basidiomycota > Agaricomycetes > Polyporales > Polyporaceae > Trametes > Trametes sp. AH28-2. The sequence goes on along the minus strand of KQ464089.1, from coordinate 261,361 downwards.
GGGGACGAGGCGAGGAAGGGAGGTGAACGTATTCTCGAGCACGAGCGCACGAATCTGTCAGCGTGAAGTGAGCAACTCCAAGGGCACAAGGGGCTCTGTCAGTTGTGACGTACCGCGTGCGGGTTGCGGCTGGCCAGATCAATAGCGACTGCCCCTCCGATTGACTGCCCATAGAGTATCTGAGATAATGCGTCATGAGGGGCCCGATCGCTCTGGGATCACGCATAAGCTTACAATGGGTGTCTGGGAGAGATAGGTGTGATTCAAGACGTGGTCGAGCGCGCACTGCGCGTCCATGCGAATCCCTAAAGACATTGAGTACGCATGCAGGGAGATATTGCATAGTCGAGACGTACCTTTCTCTGACGGACTACCCTCTGAGCGGCCGTACCTTGGAGTGGGGTGTGAGTCGTGGTCGATAGTCGATGTGAGCGCTCGGAGGATATTACCCTCGATAAGACAGCATCAGGACATTGCAGCGCATCTTGACATAGAAGACTTTGGCAAGGGGTATGCGGTGTCCCAAATTGCCTCCGTTCCCATGAAACATGAGGACGGTTGGCCGCCTTGACGCGAACTATAAGCCCTTGACGTCAGTAAGGGACCGTGCAGAGGTGAGAGCAAAGATGTGCATGAGTCCTGTCTGGGACAGACACCGAAGTGTGCTTGGATTCAATGGGTGTGATGAGGTATTGCGGTTCATCCAGCACAACGAATGCGCAAGAAGAGGTCCCGCCTGACACTGCCTGGCAGATGTCCCCCTCCCAACTTTGACTCGTGCCTTGCGAGGGAGGTAGCGGATGCGCAGCCACCTATGTCATTGCTTGCGAATGGCAGATGCGGGAAGCTCCGTGCAGTACGGAGGTATGATGCGCATCTACGAGGAGAAGGGCTGCCACCGAACAAAAAGAGGCCCACACACCTCTTCGTCGGTCTCGCGGTCATTCGTCTCCACAGGCATGGCGCCATGGAATGTCAGCTCCTTGCGCTGGGTTAAGAGGTAGCATCGCAGAGTGACGTTGTCCTCGGTCACCAGGGGGAGGTCCTGGTATGGGAGGTCGAAATCCGTCGGGACCGGGACCTCTGCTCCGAGAACGTTGAGGAGAGCGTCACCATACAGCCGGGAAAGAGTGCGTACCGGTGCGAGAGCCCGGGGGAAACGCGGAGGGGTATATCAGATAATTTTGGCCAAAGAACAGAAGGCCCAACCCTGGAGCGGGCCCCGGGAGGTGGGATTAACGTCACAGGTCGGGACCGTATGTCGCACAGCAGGGAAAGCTTACCGACGGTGCCCAGTCCCGCGGCTGTCGCGACTGTTCCCTGGCTCTTCGATGAGCTCGCGTCGTTCCTCACCAGCTACCGCCGCTCACTTTCGCAAAGCTTTCCAAGCTCGGGAGGATACCAGACATGATTCTAAAGCAGGTGGCTGATCTGGAGCGTGCAGAGTCTCCAGGCGCAGCGGTGGCGTCGCGTACGCGCAGTGTTTGGCCGTGTTGTGCACCAACCCCGGTCGAGCGCCCGATCCAGCCGTGGGAACTGAACCTTAAAGCCAAACTTTGAGTTAACTCAACGCCTGCAGCACTGTCCTCCCGCATCCTCGCGTCTTTCTCCCTGCGATGACGGGCCTCGCCCTGTCCTTTAAGCTGCAGTCGATCCGTGCGTCGTCCATGATAGCCCCGGCGCATTCCTATTGCACTGCGACGCCAGCCATACAAGGATGTGAGCTCTATCGGGCATAGTTCAGATCACAACGTCGTCCGATGTGCGTCGTCGTCATGCAAGGACATCCACATAATACATTCCTCCACAGCATGGCGTGGATAATCTCTCGTCCTGCGCCATATGCTCGTAATGTCTCCATCCCGCACGCGGTTTATTACGCCATCGTACACGAATCACGCAAATATCCATATATCCCTAGGGCTTGCTAAAGAAGCCGAGGACACCTGGCCATCCGCCAACCTCCGCGCGCGATGCGCGGGGCTTCTAATTCCGCATCGTGCCCGCATCTTCGTCCCCGTCGGCGCCCCCGACGAAATCTTTATGGGCGCTGTGTATGCACCAGCTCCTGATTGGCCCACCGCGCTACACGGCCAGTTCACCTTGGGATTTGAGCGATATTTCGAAAGCCCATATTATAGGAGTTCCAACAAATGTCGCACCGGTGTCGACCGGTGATTGCCTCAACATTTGAGAGCCGATGCCCACCGGTTCTCCGCCGCTGGTCTCCGGCGGATATTTCGCGCCAAAGACCAGCCGCTTGTCGGAGCTCTATTCGGCGGCTCTCTGGCCAAGCACGATGAGTGTTTTTCCCGCGATTATCTTACCGAGTTCGGCGCGGATACCTGCAGGAGAATTCAAAGGAATGCGGCAGATATGTAGATCACGTTACCCTTTGCGGTTACAACAACTACGACTTGGATAAGTGTCAGTCGACACTCTCAGAAGCAGTCGTTGGAGTCGAGTACAATGTACAGTACTTGTTCAAGACAAGGCTAATTTGTGTCATTGACTTTTGACCCACTATTCAGCTTCATAAGCATGCATAAGTTAAGTGACATACAATCGCGTTGAAGCATTCAGATAGAACCGGAGTCAGTCTCTACTTCAAGCTTGTAGCTCTGAGATTTGAAGCTCGAAACCCCAGTGTAGTGCCAGTGGTCATTCAGAATGAGAGGATAGTCAACTTGAAGAGGTTAAGTGGTCCGTCGCCACTGCTCGCAGCAGCACAGCGTGCTGAGTCCCAGTGATGTTCCGGTCGTACGAACGTCCGCACGACTATCATAAAGTCGCACGACTGACGCAAAAAGTCGAAAATGCGAATACGACTTTGCCGGATAAGGCAACTCCTCAGCGCTTAGTGCCCGGTCGTATGCTACTGTGTCTTGCTCGAAGCGCGCCAAGTGTCGAGTTCAGTCTGTATGCCCCGAAAATCGTAGCTTAACGCAGTAAAAGGCTCGCGCTGTCACTCCTCTGCTCTCTAATTGCGGTCCGCCTCTCGCGGAGACGTTTGTAAAGAAATTGACAGGAGCTTGGAGCTTCTGGAGAAGGAGGCATTATCGAGTGGTGTGCGCACCTCGCGCGGGGTCTAAGATTGCAGGTGGAAGGACCATACGGGTCGCGGATTCCAGAAGAGGCGATGTAAACTTCTCTTTATTCTATATCGCGCGCGACTACCATACGTCGCGCATCCGTTGGGGACGCCGCGCGAAATGTTAGCTCGCGCTATTGTGCGCTTCCGATGTTCGCGCGAGGCGAAGTCTGCGTCCTGGCGGCAAAAATCCGCGACGCGTCCCAGGATATCGCAACTGCCATTCGTAGAAGCTAGAAACTGGAAGCACAGAAGTGCGCGCGAGCTTGTACCGATTGTAGAACGACAATGCTTTGCAGTACAGTGCCGCGGGCTTGTAAGTTGTGGCCAACTTGCGATCGCGCTGCCGGGCCACGTGAGCCTCGGCCGATCGAATGGGCGGAGGCGCGGTGTTTGAAGGGCCGTGCCACGGCCCGGTCACCCCGCATGCGCGCTATTCGTGAGAAAGTCGCCGACATATGCAGTCGGTATGATAGTCGTGCGACTTTACATATAGTCGCATATCCGACTTTACATATTGTCGTACCGACCGTACATCACTGTCTCCCCACCACCACCACCACCACCCCCACTGCTCGCCGCTCGCCTTCCTCCACACCTGCTATTTCTCTTCGCCGTAACTTGCTTGCTCTCTCACCGTGACTCTACGACAGTAGCCAGGTGAGCAAATTAGTATGTGGTGTGCCTGTCTCTGCTGAACCTCGTCATCACAGCTGTTGTACCCAGTAGCATCGTCGCATCCCTATGTTCCTGTCAGTAGGTACAGCATGCAGCACTTAAGGTGAGTCTGTGATTGCGTACTTGCCCAGTTACTCGACATCAGTTCCACCTCCTCCCCTGGTTCCATACTGACAGTCGCTGTGCTGTCAAGGCTTGTCGCCGTTCCCGCACCGTACCTACTAGTACTCGACATCTTCTATAGTGTCTATCTATGTACTGACGACGCACTGTGGCCTCATAGCAATACATTCGTAGGATGGATTCACCCAGACCTGCAGCCCAGTTTCGAGCAGAACCCAGATTTGTCCTACCCGATACGCTCGGGCGTCTGGGCCGAGAAAATATCGCAGGGGTCTCGACGTATATTTTGAACTGATGTCCGCAGCAGGATATCTGACGATATTTCCTGCAGGATACCATACCGAGTTTGTCACATGTATCTACGGGCATTAGAGGCTGGAGATCGGCCAGCACACCGCGCCGAACTCGACAGATATATCTCTCGCGTGAAATTGTCTGGATATATAGGCCACCTGGGCGTGTAGAATAATGTGGGGCATCTCGTTTCTGGGGCGCGTAACCCCCGCCCATCCATCACCCGCACTCAATTTACGACTTAGGCTCTTCCGCTCCGCCCCCCGCCCTGCGCGTCGCACGTCATCCATCACAAGGCGCTCTGAGTCTTAGCCCTTCGCGTACGGTAGCCGAGCTGCGCATACCAAACACCGACACAAACGCACTTCCCTGCGCGCCCCAGCAGCGTGCATCGCGGCTGGTTCGTCTCGTCATCCGCATCTGACGCGCGACCACCTTCCTGGACCGCTGCGAACCGCGCGTGATGGGAATAGGTGCCGATGACGGATGGAATCCAGGAAGTGCGGTCTCACTGGCCTGCCGCAATCTTCCCAGAATCGTGGAACGCATCCTGTTGTCCTGTGGAGCGAAGGTGTGATCGAGCTGTCTTCGGCTCATGCTAGTATGCTTCTCTCGGCAGCGTGAAAGTTGCGCTGAAACCCTTCCCGCTCGATTCCTCAGGTGCGCGCTCGAACCTCGCGACGGGCCCGCACCACAACCCTGGACTTGCGTCACGGAAAATCCCCAGCACGCACCCCAGGCGGTGCTGCACGAAAGGTATAAAGGGAGGCCCGCCTGCGGCCTGTTCAGCATTGACTCCAAGTCACTCTACTCTCCTACCTCCTCTACCAAACCCTTTCAGTCGCTCGCACAGCTCCTCGCATCCCCCACACTCCTTACATCATGTTCTCCTTCAGCACCATCTCCGTCTTCGCCACCGTCGCGCTCAGCGCCTTCACCTCCGCCCTGCCCCTCGCGGCTCGCGATCTGCCCGTCGTCGGCAGCCTCCCTGCCACTGGCCTCACCAACGCCCTCCCCGTCGGCGGTGTCGTCGACACTGTCTCCGGTCTCGTCCCCCGCGATGCCACCAAGAGCCTCATCTCGATCCTCACCGACGCGAAGGCCCAGATCACCCCCTTCACCCAGCAGCTCCGTAAGCACACCTTTCCGCTCACCCTACATACACCCGCTGACCATGCCACTCAGAGTTTGTGAACAAGCAGAACGCGACCGTCGAGCACCTCACTGAGCCCGTCAACAACATCAAGTCCGTCCTCACGAGCACGACCGCCCAGGTCAAGGCTCTCGCCGGCCTCCCCGTCGAGACCATCCTCGCGGACGTCGAGGGCGCCGTCGCCGTCATTGCCCAGACCCTCGCCACCACCCTCGGTGACCTCCTCACTGCCATCTTCACCGCCCTCGCTACCGTCCTCGCGGCTGTTGACGCCGACCTCGTCCCCACCGTCACCGCTCTCCTTGCTGCTGTCGTGTAAGCACTCTCCTGCTTCTGCTGCCAGCGCCGCTCCTGACATTACTCCTATAGTGCCCTCGTCGCCGAGCTCTTGACCGTTGTCCTGGGCCTCGTCGGCGGTCTCGTCGGCGGCCTCCTCGCCGCGCTCGTCCCCCTCCTTGCCGGCCTCCTCAGCGGCCTCGTCCCCACCATCCTCACCCTCAACGGGGCGACCATCCTCTCCCTCCTCGGCCTCTAAAGGCCTAGTCCCACCCGGGCAATGGGCAGGTCCGTCCTGTTCCGGCGGGCTCTCCGCCGTCCCTTCCTTACCGTAGCACCCCTACTTACGCGTAGCGTGTACTACCTGCAGATCGCGGCGGAGCCTATACCTCGCGGGCGCGCCATACCCTAATCGAAGCGAATGTGACTGTGCGACCGAACGAACGACCGAACACTAGATGCGACCTCCGGAGTGTCTCGTTTCTTGGCTGAGTTCCGTGCTGTGTTTCCTGTCTGAGCGTCTGGATAGCGGTTTCGGTGGACTGTGGATACGTCCTATGCCTGTCCTGTATCGACTGATGACTTGAACTTTCTATAATACACGGAATGCGCATTCCTTCTTACTATCTCTGTGTGTGATGCTTCTCAGGAGTGTTTTACGGCGGTTTGGATGGCATGAGATGATGTTCTTAGTTGGTCAGTCTCAGATTGTTCAGTTCACACCGACGCTCAATTTTGCAACGACCTTCCCCGGCCGCTCATTGCAGTGTCCCTCACAAAACCCGCTGAACATGAGCTCGCACCACAAACAGCGCAACCGCGCTCGCTACCCACGATCCACGCCACATTCCCCGGACGATCCACAGCACCTGCCTCATTAGTCGAAAGGTGCGCTCCAGGCGCCCGCGTCTCTTCCGCCCCAGGCCGCCTTCTCAGCATCGCGAAGTCCGACTCCGCAAACGAAGAAGGCGCGGCGTGGGCACTCCGCTCCGAGTCCGCTCTGCGCCGATTGGGAACGACGGGACATCGGGCAGCGGGGGCATCGGGCATCGGGCGTCGCGTCTTCTCGCGCGTGCTGTGCTTGAGGCTGTCTGACACCGACGTGCTCCAGGGGCGCGTCGGCGAGCGAGGAAGGAAGGGCAGGCGCGGATTGGAGCTGTGCCAAGCGATTGGTAGCGAGATCGTCGCGCACGCTCTGGGGGTCTCGGGAGCAAGGAGCATTAGGCATTCGTAGGGCTTACATGGGCGGCCGCGCGAGAGAGACGGCAAGACGTGATCCGACCTCCTCCATTGTCCGTTCGATGCGACACTGCGCGAACGATGTGTGCATGTATGTGTACATCGGCAGCGTCTACGCACCGCCCGCCGCTTCCTTCTCCTTCGCTTGCTGCGCGAGCAGCCGCCTGTATGTACGCACGCAAACAAGTTAAGCCACGCTGTACAGACGCGCGTAGGACGGGATTACGCACTCTCTTGCGGCGAGGATCATACGTGCCTTGCGCTCGCGCAGGCTCGCCTCGCGCTTCTCCGGGCTCTCCTCCCAGACGGCTTTGCCGCCCACTTCCTCGGGCGCCGCGCCGATGGAGGTCCCGCTCGTGCGCCCCTCGAGGTGGTAGCGGGTGAGCAGGTTCTCGCTCTTCTTGGGTTTTGAAGAGCCGGCGGCGGCATTGGAGGCGTTTGCGGCTGGCTGTCCGGGCGTGGAAGAGTCGTTGGTTCGTGGGTAGATGGTGTAGTATGCGGGCGGGGGCTGATGCAGGGTGTGGGTCGGACGGTATGACAGAGTTCCATCATGGTGGGTACTCACTGCAGGGAGGAAGCCGCGCTCGAGAATCTTGTTGGAAGTCATTTCGGCACTTCCGGTTCGCAGGAGATCATAGCGGATGTTGTCACTAATGCAAGGGATCAGTACCGTGGGATGCGAGTGAAATATGTGCAGCGCGGTAGGATATTGTGCAGGGCATAGTCCATTCTTTGATATCACCGCGACGGACAGAAGTCCTCCGTGAAACGTTTGCGTTGTGCCGCGCAGCTTGACGTGATGATCAAGAGCGACACCTTCTCGCCGGTGCCCTCGGAACAGCCGTCGCGCCTCTGCACCACCCACGAGCCCCCGCGTACAAGCCCCTCAGGTATGTCGGACATGGCTCACCTTGGGATATCCGGGAACATGCTATGGACCGCCTCAACCTGAGGGACACTCGTCAGGCATGCGAGCACAGGGTCGGTGCCGGGAGGGACGCACCATCTCCGGCGTGACATTCTTCGGTCTGAAGCCAAGGACTTCGGATGGCGAGGGCGCGCCGGAGCCATCCTTGCTCCCTTTTGGCAGTGTTCGCGTATACAGACGAGACGGCGGCCATTAATAGGGGAATGGGGAATAGAGCGTGCGTTCGTCAGAGCAGCCACATTTAGAGACGAGAGGCGCATACCAGAGGTAGCCCAGCGCACGACAAGTACAACGACCGCAACAGCAACGAGCATGTTTACGACCTCTCCCATGGTGTCAGAATGCGAGCGCGAGGACCAGCAGAGCTTCGAGTTCGAGACAAGGTGAGCGTCGGAGGACAAGGTCGGGTGCAGCAGCAGTGGTACACAGTAGACGCCGGGAAGTGGCCTTACAGCGATTAATTATGTCAGAAATTCCCGGATAAGTAGCCGAGAAAGACGGAGACGCCGAGCACTCTGCCTCCTTGCTTTCGTTCCACGTCTGCACGTCGGATACGCAGCAGTCCGCACCATATACATAATCCCAACTAGCAGCACGCGCTGCTCTCGTCGCTCTTTCTGTTTAACTCTATCTCCCATGGACGTCGATTCTTTGACACCGACGCAGAAAGCTGCGTTCGAGCAGCTCCAGGCTCTCACGGACGGAGGTGATCCGGAGGTCGCTATCGGAGTGCTGGCCAGCGTGGACTGGGATGTCCAGGTGAGCAATCATTCCCTTGACTGGTTTGCATGGCTGGCTGGAGGCTTCCTGTGTCTTGCGGCGAAGGTGATGGAAGCACCGTGAGGCTTCGGCGTAATGTGTGCGCCACATCTATAGCCCTTCCGAATTAGAAGTTCACATGTATGCGGACCGGGCTCTGTCACCCCCGCACATTCGTGGCAGCACGATGAAGTCAATGCCGTGTCCTTGCTCTTCCTAAAGGGTCTGCCGCGGCATTGGAAGAGACTCGTACCGCTACCGTCGGCCACATTGGTGATTCTGGATATTCAACGCAGCCTTGGGCGAGCGGTACATTGCAGCGTTGCATCGGTATAATCAAGAACTCTGTCGCTGGCAAGCTGGCTCGTGGTGTCAGTGGTTGCCTTGCATTCCACGCACTGGTCCTGATAGGTAGAGCTGTCGTCGCCAGCCTGCCATGGCACCGCGGAACATCGCCCGTTAGATAGAGCTTGCGATCCTGCGCGGCGTGGACCTCCGTTCATGGCGTGTGCAGGATTGCAAACTATGAGTATCACTTCATTGTGGCATTGACACGACCGTTGGCTCAGTTTCGCGCCTGATGGTTCCCTCGATTTCACCTCGCGTGTGTACGTATACTGACCCACGCACCACAGCGTGCGGCAGAAGTCGTCTTCGATGGAGGAGCGCCACTACCTCCAACACCGCCAGCCGAAGCCCCGCACATCGAACAATTTGAACTTGATGATTCTGAACAAGGGCTCTTGAGTGGACGCAGAGGTGGCCGGGAGTTCAGACCAGTGGTATGCTCCTTGTACTTACGTCTATATTCAAACCTAACATTTGCGCAGGAGTCGAACTCTCTATCCTCCGTCGTGACACGCCCTATCCGCATCGTGTTCAATATCATCGCCATCCCGCTATACCCACTATTCTCACTCTTGCGTTTCATCTTCCGTGCATTCCGCATACCTCTCCCGAACTTCACATTCTCGACGCTCTCCTACCGCCCACTTGGCCCCACTCATGGGCGAGAAGCGAAGGACCCGAAGAGCGTCGCTGAGCGCTGGGTGCTGGCGCTCGAGGAAGAGACCGGCGCCGTATGCATCAGCCGTAGCGGACGCCGGCGTTCTACCGCCAATGGCGCGAGTTCAGCCAGTGGCGTCGCTGGGCCTTCGAACCTGACTTCGAGAGGGAATACCTGGGACGACGGGTCGGTGGAACGGGACTCGAAGCTTCTTCCCGACTTCTTCTTGGGAAGCTACGAGGATTTTGCGCGGACGTGCCAGAGAGACGCCAAGATTGGCTGCGTCGTGATCGTCAGCGAAGAGCACGACGACGTGGCGGAGTTCAAGCGGTAGGTAGCCTCGGTGTTTGGATGATCCTCATGCTCAAACTACCATTCATAGGAGCACCCTGACCGACCCCACGCTTGTGCGTCTCATTCAAGAGAATGATATCTTGGTGTGGGGTGGCGACATCCGCGACAGGGAAGCCTGGAGTGGTAAGTAGGCACGACGTCTCGCCGTCAGTCAGGACTGAACGTTTCCTCGTAGCATCACAGAAGCTGCAGGCCACCACCTATCCGTTCGTAGCCTTCATCGCACTGCAGCCACGCCGTGCGCCTGCAAGCGCCGCACCCCCGGCGCCCACGATGACCATCCTGTCTCGTCACCAAGGCCCTTCCATCCCATCCACATCTGCCCCCACCGCCGCACAAACGCTTGTCAAGCACCTGACTGAGCAGCTGCTTCCCCGGGTCAACCCCTTCCTCACCCAGCTCCGCATACAGGAAGCCGAACGCGAGCGCGAGCGTGCCTTGCGGGCGGAGCAGGACCGCGCATTCGACGAGAGCCGCCGCCGGGATGCCGAGCGCCTGCAGCAGCGCGCCCGCGAGGAGCGCGCCGCCATCGAGGAGAAGCGGCGCGCTGCCGAAGCAGAGGCCCGCGCCGCAGAAGAGCGCAGGAAGGCCGAGGAGGCGCGGAAGCAGTGGGTCGCGCACCGCATGGAGTGGCGTCGCTGGATCCGGCGCGGGCTCGTCGTGCGCGAGCCGCGCCCAGGAGAGACCGGGCGGGGCAAGACGCTGCGCGTGGGCGTGCGCATGCCCGACGGGCGGCGTGCCGTGAGGTTCTTCGGCGAGAACGACTCGGTGACGGCGCTGTACGCGCACGTCGACTCGCTCTTCATTCCCCCGGAGTTCGTCCAGGACGCCGACCCTGTCTCCCCTCCCGAAGGCGGCGCGCCCGGCGAGGAGGGGCTGGTGGCCGAGATGGCGAAGTCGGGGAAGCCGGCGGAGAAGTGGTGGGGCTTCAAGATTGTGCTGGCGTATCCGCGGCGCGAGATCGCCTGGGAGGCTGGGAAGCGCGTCGGGGATATCGACGTGCTCAAGGGTGGCGGACAGGTCGTCGTCGAGCTTGTCCCGGACGAGGATCCGAAGGGCAAGGGCAAGGCGTCTACCGAGGATGACGATGAGGAGTACCACACGGAGAGCGATTAGAGGTTAGTGACCGTTAGTCTGAATCGAGTAATGTGCTCCGCGTGGTGATATAGAGGCTTCCGGATTGCTTTCCTTCAGGACTGATAGGATACTAATGGATGCTAATGTGCCTAACTTGTTGCTGTCGGATCGTTGGAATGTCACCGTTTCTGTGCTTTCGTTATATGAAGCGTGGTGTGCACGGTGTGGTTGGTTGACGCGTGCGCGTGAAGGCTTACTCAAACCATGCGTGTCCTCGAATACATCCAGTAGTATCCTTCAAGCCAGTACGAAGTGCTGCATGTACCTTCGACATTGAAGCGACTGCCGGATGGGCGCTTAGCGTCCCGACGACGGACAGCGGACGCTCCCGAGCATTCCAAAACGGGGCAAGCGTTTGTTGCGATGATGTGACCCGCCGCGTCACGCCCGCTGGCCGCGCAAGCTTGAAGAAGGAACGAAGAACGTCCGACGCCTCCCACCCCCCCGTTCCGGGAGCCTGACCTCTTGCGCACAGCTGACTCTCGCGATCACCTATCGGACGAAGGCTTGCGCGCTGCTTGCGCAGTACACGGACTTCCGAAAGCCGCAGACTGGGCCGACCATCCGATGGCGCAGATCAAGCGCTGGTTAGAAGGTAGTACGTGGCAGCATGCGCGGGGTATAAACCGGTGCCAGAAGGCAGGAGCGCGTCTTCCCCAGCTGAGGGCGGATGGAGCCGGTATGTTGGGCCTTATGATGCGAAGAAATCGAGGGTTAATGCGCGTGGTACGTCTATGTGTGAAAATTCCACCGCTTCGCCCGGAGACTCACGAATTCATTGCTAGACAGCGGCTGCGCGAAGTACATAACTTCAAAGTCTTGCAATCGTATCACCCCATAATGAATACCATATTGCGCATGCGCGTAGTCGAAACATCTTCCTGACGTGCAAACCGGCTGTCAAAGCACAAGGGACACTCAACATGAGCCCGAACGTACCGTGGGCAACATGCATGAGTATGGTGTGATGTGTCGTTCTTCCAAAGACACAATAAGCTGTGTCCAACTTCAAGCTCCCCATCCGCAACGTTTGTGAGTGCACATGCACGACCGTCCAATGATCGAGGTGGCTCACCTTCGAGAGGACCAGGTTGCATGCACGACGTGTGAGGGTCAAGGACCCTCATCGCATTTGCTTCGGCGAATAACATGGCTACCATGTAGCAGCATCATGCTGTGGGTCATCATCCCTGCAGCCGCGACCGCTGCAGAGATCGTCTGAAGTAGCTCCTGAGGTGCAACGAGTGATTATGTGCATGTGCATCATGCGAGATGGGGTGAACGTACATGCCGACGACCTGCGACGCTACGACGATAGAAGTCTTCGTAACCAGGTTCGTCTGGCAGTGCGGACGCTCGCGCAGAATGGAAGTGCACCTGAGTGCAAGACGTTCGAATGGGGTGGCGATGTCACTGCACATTTACGAATGCCTGATCCCTGTTCGGATGTGAGCGAATGCTCCCAAGAGCAGCGGGCTTGAAACCGTCGTGGTACTAGAAGTGTACGCTGCACGCAGGATACCTGCGTGATATCGCACGTAAGTCTCGGTCGCTTCCCCTGAGTATATCGCATGCTCACCGTACTGTTGCCCTGAAGGCGGGCCTCATGCGGAGTGTCTTGCCGTCGTGCGGGTATCGCTGCACGTCGTGGTACTCGTGACAGACGACACCTCCAAGGGCTCCAATGCATATAGCGACGAAGAGCTTCGGCGCATGACGTTGCCTATATTGGTTCGCGACAAGGTAGTACATCGTGTCCCCTAGCTGCGTGTGTGTCAATGAGGTGAGTGGCCTTGTCGTATGAATCTGAGTGAGATTTAGCGCAAGGGTTGTTAGACTCGCTGACCGATATTACAGGTCTTCTGGAGATCTGACGCAAAGCGTACCCCCGCGCTGTGATCACACGCGGTCGAGCCACGCATGCGAAGCTGCATCGCTGGGTCGGTTTGACAGGACAAAGCGTGCGGAACAATACGACTGTTTTGCGGTCCTGGAGAAGTGGTCGTTTGCGGCCCCAGCAGCGGACGGTGAACGGTACGTCGAGATCGAGACCAGACTTCTGCAGGCATCCAAGCTGGGTCCCCGTTGGAGTCGAGACGAACTGAGATGCTGTCCGAGAGTGAACGTCGGGGGTTCTGGCCTGCCTAGCGGGTTGAGGACCCTCGAGGATCTCGGGTAACATCTCTGCTCGTAAATGAGCGATTGTAGAGTACGACCTTCTAGTGGCCAAGCGGTCCTGGGGTACCGTGGCCAGCGACAGGCCTAATATCTGCAGACCAAGGCTCGCATTGGTGGTGCATCGCCACGCTTGGACGTACAGATAGAGGCATGTTGCAAGTAGCCACCGGCTGGCCTCACGTGTGCGAACGCGTCGCGGTGCGCGCACGCGTTGTTGTGACCAGCCAAACACGGTGGCTCAAAACCGACCCAATCCAGGGCGCTCACCATCCATCATCGTTCTTCCGTCTCCGCTTTGCTCGTGCTCTGTCCCGCGCTCTTTGCTTCCACAATTACCCCACCCTATTCACCCTATCTTTCCTTCTTCACAATGGACTTTTCCTTCCCAGACACGGACAGTCTCCGCTCCCAGCTGGAGGAGCTCCTTGCATTGCTCCAAGCCCCCCCGGAGGGGGAGCCGTCCATGCCCTTAGAGGATATCGATCTCGAGGAGTACGTTTCCCGATCTCCATCTGCCTCCCTTGCCTGAGTCCATTCCACCCATCGTCATCGTCTCGATCGTCGTCGCTGCGTTCTTGTCTTTTCCCGACTGTAATGTCTGTACTGACCTTCCCTTAGAGCCGTTAGGATAATAGAGGCTGGGGCAGCAGAGGCACGGGCACAAGGGTCGGCTGCACGGTGAGTACTCGCACCTATCTTTTCTGTCCCCACAATGTAAACCCTGTTCCTATTTTCTCGCATCGCCAGCCGAGACCAAGCGCCGCAAGCCGGGCCGTCGCCCCTCATCGTCCCAACCCCTCCATCTTCTACGCCAGAATTAAGCAATAGCGGCGACTCTACCCCTGCAGAGTCGCCGCCCATTGCCACGCCGTCGTCCTCGCACCACGGCCAAGTTTTGTCCGCACCTCGCCCATGCGCGTATCCAAACTGTCATTTCGCAATACCCGCGTACGGTCTCCACGAACATTACCTATGGCACCAAGGCTTATTTCAGCAACCTCAGTACGTCGTCGACGCCTGTCCGTTGTGCGCAGCGCTGACTTCCGGTATCTAGCCCACACGCATCGAACCTCCCTCCCGTTCCCGGCCCGACCGCCCACCATCCATACCCGCCCGCCATTCAGCCGGCGCAATTCCACCCCTCTCCAGGCCAAGGCCCATTTACCCCGATAGTCTTCCACCCCGCAGCGCCAAACTGGCCGCATCTGCTCGACGTGTTCATCGCCGTGCCGTCGCCCACTGAAGACCTCGTTCGGCTCTGCGTTGTGGTACCCTGCGCGCTCCTGGGCTGCCCGCACGTCTGCCCCGCGCAAGATATGGGGGCCCACTTCATCTCCCACTTCGCCGGCCGGGACGGGGACGAGATCATGTGCGCCTGGCCCGGCTGCGGTGCGAAGCTAAAATGGCAGAGCTGGAAGGCTCATGTTGACCAGCTGCACCTCAAGGTCAGGGTCCAGCACTGTCCCTACTGCCACCGGGACCGGCGAGCGGGCGCGAAGGACGGGCACGTGGCGGCGGACTGCCCGAAGCGGGCGGCGGCGCTGAAGGGAGAGAAGTTGCCCCAAATGCTGCGCGCGGGCTGCTCGTTCTGGTGCAACGTGCAACACCCCCCGGAGGCCGTTCCACAGTACGGCTTCCCGCACCTGCACAAGTACCAGGCGTGCATTGTCGGGCCTCTCCGGCTGCCCCAGGGGCCTCCGGCGTAGGTGCCGGGCGTGCGTGCCCGCGTTTGTCGTTTGCTCCGAGTTGACGTGTTCTGTTTCTTCCTCCTCTCCTTGATTCCGTGTTGATATTTGTGAATCGCTCTTGCTGTATCTCTAGCTGACCTCGCTGTCATAACACTATGTCGCTCCATCGCTCTCCCTCCCCCCTGTAGCCTTAGTATTTCTCATGTTGTTCTCCCCAGCGCTCCGAGTCCACTGCCTACCGTAGTAGTACGCGTTCCTGCTCTTACGTACCAACTGTGTCCTCGCTCTATGCTTACCCATGTGCTCCATGATATATCGTCTCATTCAACATTCATAAGTACCGCTATTCACCGTGCAACCTTGAGCACTTGCCCTTTGTACGCTGCTCACAACGGTGGCCAAAGTTCGTGACAATGGGCACGTGCCTGCCGCCAACGCGTGCGTCACAGAATCGCACGTCACGCCATCATGGACGAGTAAACCTTCGTTGGCGCAACGCCGCAACATTCCTACAGAACTTCCTACAGGGGCTCTCCTGCCAGCCACCTATTCACCAGCGCAAACGCCTCCACCGGTCGGTCATGCGGTGCCTATCACCCGCATCTCAGTGAGCGTGCCCCACAGGAGCCAACCATTGGCAAACTTGAAGCTTGAAGGCTTACCAGATGTCCCGCGCCCGCGATCGTTGCGAACGTCAACCCCCCGCCGCTGCGCGTCATTCCGGCGGGCTGGCCGTCAACGTGCCAGTCTCTCAGCGGCTCGCTGCGGTACGCCTCCTGCTGCGTCCACTCCAGCCTCAACGTCATCCGCTCATTCCCGATCTACGTGGCACAACGCGCATCCGAGTCAGCCTGAGGCCCGTCTCTGCGTCGAAAGAGGATAGCAGCAAAGGGATGCGCACCCAGTTGCAGATGAAGTCGTTCGAGCCGACGAACACGAGCGCGCGCACGCCGCGCTCGAGCAGCGCGGCGAGGTGGAAGTGCGCGGGGAACGAGTACCAGTCGAAGGAGGCGTCGAACGCCTTGCCGACGGCCTCGGACTCGCAGGTGTAGTTGCCGCGCACGGCCGGGTCTGCGCCAAGGAGTTCCTGCACGTCCGGGCGGCTGAGGTATCCGTTGAGGTCGCTGAGGGTTTGGAGTCAGCGAGGGGTGTATCTAGAGATTGAGGGTGGTGAGGGGAGACATGTGAGAGATGTGCTTACTTGATGATGGGGTAGCATTTGTCCATCGGTTCCTTGTCGGCGCTGCAAATCGGCACCGTCAGTGACTACCCTCAGGAAAACAGAGTAAAGACGTTGGACGTACCAGTCTCGGGCACGGTCGTAGTAATAGGGATCTGGGTAGCGTGAGACGGATGTGCGTAGTGAAGTCGTAGTGAGTTCACCCACTCTTAAAATGTCCCGTGAAGGCGTCGAAGCAGAATGCGGCGGCCGCTGCGCAGTCGACTCTGTCGAGGGTGTCGACGCACGACGCCTTATAGCGTTCCTCGCATCGGGGAACCTGGCAGGCGTGTGCATCAGTAAGTGTCGCTGGGGGATTCCGATATGCCTTACCATCTGCTTCAGGCGTACGCAAGTACTTAGAGGGGCGATATTATGGTCAGGACAAAGCGAGATGAATTGTCGGAACTAACGATATGTCCTGGATGGGAGGAAATATCGGGTCTGCGCATTGGGCTTCGTAGTAGGACGGGAACATCGTGGCGAAGTCCGTGCATCCATTCCCTACCGTCGCTAATGTCAATAACGATAGATGTTGAGGAAGTCTCCATTACCCTACCTATCATAATAGACGTCAGGTTGATAGGCGTGACCCCAGCTTCAACGAGCTCCGCGTTCTTGTCGTAGATAGCCGAGGCAAAGACGGGGATGTACCGGCCCTAGTGTGTCCCCTTCAGCAACGTATGCTTCGCAAGAAACGAGCGAGTGCGCTTACCCCGTACGATTCGCCCGCGAGATGCAGCGCGCGGCCCTTGAACTTGGTGAAGTGCTCGAAGAAGATGGCCATGAGCGCGGCGACGTCATCTGCCGCCTCGCGAGTGGTCGACTACAACAAACTCCCCATGAGGTCCGGAGGCACGCAAATAAGACACATTTGGAGGTCCGTACCACAGACTCCCCATACTCGGCGTAAGAGAAGCCGACGCCGACAGGCTGCTCGATAAAGAAGACATTCGCATGCTCGTTCCACGACCAGGGATTCCGCTCTGTGCTGTTTGCGCTCGTAACACGGCATGGGCCTACAAGGAAGCGAACACATGTCAGTCAGCTTCGTCTGCGGGAGCTTGAAGACACCATCCTTACCGAGTTCCGTGAACAGGCCAACGGAGCCGGACCCGCCGGGTCCGCCGTTCGTCCAGAAAATGATGTCGTCCTTGTCGGGATCGCGCCTGCTCTCGAAAAAGAACCAGAAGATGTGGTGCGCTTCGACGTCGATATACCCCGTGTATGCACTATGACACAACAGTAATCAATATTCGTCTTCATACTCCTTGAGAGAAACGAGATAACAGGGACATACTTCACCTCGCCGTCGCAGAATTGCGACTGCTTCACGCGTACGCTGTGCCGCGGGAACGCCGGGTGGCTGAGGCGCGTAAACTCGGTCGAGGACAAGACGGAGAGGTCGCCCAGAGGTGTGAACAGGCCGTCATCGTATGTACTGAACGCGTCCTGTTGAACACCCGTTTGATAAGGCACCTGAGACACGCGCTCGGCACCTGCAAGAGGCAGGATGAGGGCGCCCGTAAGAAGCGGGAGCAGGCTGAGACGCATGCTCGAAGGAACCTCAGCGGCAGCGTTCTACGAACGTAGGAGAGATGGTGCAACTTCAACGAGTCGCATTTGTATGATGTGAACCTATGATGACTCCTGGGAGTCGGATCCGGACCGCGCAGATGTCCCACATGCAGCACGATGTGCGCAGTGTGCGCATCACTCACGCCGGCTGGTGGCGTCCGTGGCAGGCAGAGCGCGGAGTATTGAATATCTAACAGCGACTGATGAGGTACTTGCTGTATCACATTGCGGCCTCGATCCTCGAACATACACGCGAGTGAGATCCAGGAGAGTCGGCGCGCGGAAGAAGAAGTACGCTCGGGGGACCCGCTGGGACCCGCAGGTCGTCGCGGCCGGGAACAACTTCGACTCGGACCGGCGGCCCGCTCTACGCGTCGATCATTATGGGCGCTCTTTCGTTTCTTTCGGGCGTTTGCTCGCCTCTCTCTCTCTCCGTCTCTCCTTCTGTATTCTGCCTCGACAACCAGCACACCACTGCACGCGTTTCGACTTTCCTAGCGGATCTGAATTAATGGACGCACAAAACCCTGAGCCACGACGTGCAGCGGAGGTATTGGAGATCGAGGACGAGGAGCAGCGCCAGGAACGCATGCGTGAGTTCGCTACCCATTCCACATTTGCCTTAATCCCTCATGCATGGTTCGTATGCAGATAGTCTGTTGGCAAGGCTGAACGCACAGTCTACTAGCCCAAACGGTAGCGCTCCCGTTCCGTCACGACCGTTCGACTTCGGGGACAGGAGCACACTTCCTGTAGGACCTCCCTTGGAACGTGAGTTCTCCGTCTCACCCCGACATATCTTTGCTCACTCGCGTACATGGCACATAGTACTCTCCCGTATACAAGCCTTCCTCCCCGAGCTCGCCGCATCCAACGAAGACCTCCTTCGGCGAGCAAGAGAGAACCCGGAGAGCGTAGACATTGAGAATGTAGGCGAAGACCAAGAACAGTACATCGAGATGGTGCGTTTTACCTGCATATAACTTTCCTACGCATCCGGAAGCAGTGAACTAAACACGCTCGACAGAACCTCGGCCTCGGCGTGTTCGAGAACAACGGCGAGCTCCCTCCGGGCATCCCAGTAGCGGACGTCGACCTCGATGTCGCCATGCAGGAGTCCGACTCCAGCTCAGACTCTGACGACGACTCGAGCGAGTCTTCAACAGACTCGAGCTCAGACGACGACTCGTCGTCTGATTCGGACTCCGACTCCGACGTCTCTTCCAGCCAGAATACAAAAACGCGGCCCAAGAGACCTCTGCCGAAACGCGCTGGTGACACGAAGCCGGGCATTGTCGTTCTATCCGAAACCGTGGAGGACCCGACCGCTCCCAAATAGTGTCGTGATGGGCTATGGTACAGTTTGTACAGCAGACGTGGGCGGCCTACGGCTCCGGTGTATATCGTGCAATTCCATCTAACCGTTCACGATTGTTGCATTGCATAGTGACTCTGCCCCATGGTATCCCCGCCGTCCACATGTTTGCCCCGAAAACCTTCTCACAAGCCGAGCGCAGTAATCAAAGCCGGGAAGTTCAGGGTGCCCAGTCCAGTAACCTGCACCATAGCATCGCCCGTCAGCAAGCCGCTCAATCCCCCCAGCAAGGCTCCACCGACTCACCGGGTCCCACCCCGCACGCGCCGGGAACCCCGCCGTGTTGCACCCGGGGTTGTTCCCGCTCGTGATGTCGTTGAACACCACAGTGCCCCTCGCCCCGTACAAAAACGGGTTCAAGAAGCCGACCGGCGGCTTGTTCTGCTGCGCGGCGAGGTCGTTCACGAGCGCGATCATCCCCGCGACGATCGGCGCGGAGCAGCTCGTGCCCGCGATCTGCCCCTGCTGCCCCTGGAACACGATCTCCACGTTCTCGCCCTGCGCCGCGATGTCGGGGAACCCGCGCCCCGCCGGGTTGAACCGCCCCGCGTTCGTGCTCCCGAGCGCGCTCAGGTACTGCGAGACCGCCGCCGCCTGGTACGACGGCTGCGTGAACACCTGCGAGAACCCGCCGCTCGAGAAGCTGGCGGCGACTTCCGGGTTGATGTCGGTCGTCCCACCGACGGACGTCAGGCTGCGCACGAGAGTTAACATCTTGTAGCATGCCCTCAAGTACTTGGCAAGGAACGAGAGGACACTCACAAGGGACACCCAGACGGGAACGTCGGGACGAAAGTGGTGCACGATTGAGCCTGCCCGCCGGATACGCCTCCGTCCCCGGAAGAGAACAGGATGGACGTGCCCCGTGCGCCGAGCTGCGCGTACGCACTGCAGAGGTTGCTGGAGCACACACACTGTCAGCGTTCGGGACCCATCTGAGAACGCGCAGACGCACGTCACGAGGTTCGACGAGAAGTCGTCCTCATTAGCCCCATAGCTGGTCGAGAGGACTTGCGGTGGGCTGCTGTCGGAGAGCAGGGCGTTGACGGTGTCGAGGAAGCCGCTCACGCCGTCGCGGATGTTAGGCCCGACGGAGATGAAGAAGGTCGGGACGTTGGTCGCAATGCCCATGCCGTATTGGGTGTCCAGATCCTGCATCTGATCAGCTTCCACGCGCCTCAGCGGCAGGAGTCTGGTAGCTCACAGCTTCGATACCGGCCTCCGATAGAACTTGCGAGTTCTCCCCACCGTCTAGGGTGATCAAGCTGAACGTCGTCGATGGGGGTATATCCGGACGGAAGTTGTTGAAGAACGTCTGTGCGAATCAATGTTCTCAATATAGGAACACGATGCCACAACTGCGACACATACGCGGAGGTCCTGCTGATTGGCAAACTGCCCGATGTACCCGGTGATCGCGAGTGTGTTCGTCTTCACCTGTGCCGGGGCGCTCGGGATCCCATACAACGCCTGCAGACAGGCCGGTGTGATCGCCGACTGGCAGGAGGCAGGCGCTCCAGCCGCAGTCCCGTTGTCAGCGCGCGCCAGCCTGTCCTTGCGCGGGATGAATGTGAGCTTCGGCGACTGGAACGGCTGGGCGAAGCTATGGTTCCGTCAGACATATTTGCACGACATGTGAGCGAGTGACATACGTTATAGTGGGGTGCACCAAGTCGACGTGTCCTTTCAGCTCTGCAGGGATGGAGTAGGCGAGAGTACGAATGAACGTGTGACCGGACGCGGTGTGGTTGAACACGGAGAACTCGGTGTCGAGCAGCTCGTTCGCCTTGCTGACCGGGACGGAAAAGCTGAGCCAATCTCCGGCAGGGGACGCCTTCGCAGCGGTGATGCCGTGCTCGTCGAGCCACGCGTTGACCGCAGCGACGCTCTCCGGCTTGGGGGCCACGAGTGCCTCGACCTATGGGGGGCGGCATTAGGCGCTGCAAAGCGGTATGAATCTTAGTACATACCTCCTCCTTGCTTAGGTGCTGGCCGTACAACGGGCTGTCGGGCGTGCTGACGTCCATCAGCGCCTTCTCGAGAGCAGGAAAATTGCCCTGGACGAGGGCGAGGCGCAGATCGAGGACTTCCTCGGGCGGAGCGGGGCCAACCTTCTGGAAGGCGGACGGGATGCGCGCCCTCGTCTCATGGACCTGCATACTGCGAGTAGTCGGTATGCCATGCGCGCGGCCGACCACGAAGGCGAGCAAGAAAGCAGGAGAGAGCTTCATGGCGAGTTGATGCGGGTTCCGCTCGTGTCCCAGCAATGATCATGTTGCTCTGTTTTATAATGGATCATTGCAAATCCCAACCCCGTTCTTCGCAGGTGCTCGCTGCTTCCGTCATGGGACGGGAGGTGGTCGGCCGCAGCCCATCGCGAGTCTGGCGACAGAAGACGAAGACCGCAAGCAATTGGGGGCCCTTTCCCGTACAACGCCAGATGTGGGAGCAAGAAAAGCGGTAAAACAGGTACGATCGGGGTGGCCTGTCCATCGCGAGCCTTGAGGAATGAGAAGGCAGGCACCGGTCAGTGATATCTTATGTCAAATCACGACAGGATCGGCTTTGAGTTACTCACCCTGTATGTAGAACGACGCATGTTGAGCAGGTCATGGACTCTGCGCAGGTCAGCAGACTCGGAAAGGTGCCTATTATTGTCTGCGTTGCAGACTTTCATGCGAAAGGCCGACCGGGGCTCCGACAGAAGAACCGGCGCCGAGCCGTCCGAAGAACAATCGGAGAACCCACACGCTGACGGACGTCAACGCATTCGGTGGCCCCTCATCGATGCATCATCTCAGCGGGCCTCAGAGTAGCAAATGAATGCTTGAAGATGCGGCATAGCTGGAAACCAACGAGTTTGAGCTCTGATGATCGACAGAATCGACTCGCGCAAACTGCTTCGCAAGGTGATCAGCACTCACCAGAATATCCACACAACTGTACAGTCATATGGGTGCACAGTACCCGCGTTGCTCAGAATCTCGCTGATACGGTATCCATTCGTTATTGGCGTAGACGGTCGTCGTGGTGGCAAATCACGAAGAGGGCTCACTCAGTCACTGCAACAAGTCCCAGCTTCCAACAGTTCGGCAATGCCCGCGCCTCCCATTTTGGCAGGTCCTCAAGATTCCCGGGGGCCAGCAGAACCAGTCACGCAACCTGGCACGTTCGACGTACTATTGATCACTATTGATCACCATGCGACACAGTTCATAATGGTTTACAACGCCTGGCACTTCATTGGAGGGACACATCTGTTGGGGTTAGGGCAGCAGGATCATGGAATGGCGACTGTGTTCCTCCGAGAGTGTCGAACTGTCCCACTGCATCATCCGGCGACACATCTGGCACTACGCCTACGTGACGTATCAGTCAAAGCCTGGATCAAATCGCGCAGCCTGTGTTACGACTACAGCACAACCAAGCGCCCCAATGATGTTCAAGGTGCGAGCGTCAAGCCTGTCATTCGAGTCCCGACAAGCTCTCCAGAAACGGGAGTTCTACGACTACCAAGGGCTCCGTTCGGACGGTGACACGAACGATGCTCAGTACCTACCTTCCGGTTGACATGTCAAGGGGACCGCGCCAACAGGACCGTTCAACGGCCCCACGAAGGGCAACAACCCCGACGCCCCGACACCCGGAGCGCGCACAAGCCGCGAAGACACACAACCCGACCCGACAACGCAGGATCTATGCATGATGATCTATTCGACAACGTGGGACGTGGGTGCTATGATACAAACGATACGATACGACACGATACGCGACGCAAACGATGGCCGCCGGGGCTGCGGCGGCTATAACTGATGTGGATAAGTACAGGGTCGTAACGGCTCGTGCGTGTACGGCTATAACAATGCAAGATAAAGACCGCACAGACAGACGGCTTCGGGTCGCAGACTTGAATATGCGTGCTGTCGTGGGCATATGTAAACGTAGCGCCGGCGCGCGGCGCCGGTGCAGCCTGCCACGGCGCTATTATGCGGTGGATCGTTAAAGAAAGAGAAAGAAAAAAGACAGGAGAGCGAGCGAGAGCAGCAGCGATACACGATTCAGGGACCGGACGAGAATGACGATACGCAGATGCCGAAGACGTTGCCGCCGGCATCGCGCAGAAGCGATGTATAGTCCATTTACCAGCCGAAGGCCCTGAGGAAGAATAGACGTCAGCGCTACAGCAGATCACAATAAACGTCAATAACACGCACTCTTCGTGCAGCTCGATGCCGCCGATGGCCTTGCGCCGGTCCGCAGGGAACTCGGCGACCGCCTTGCGGACCTCGTCGCCGAGGCTCGCAGGACCGCAGACGCCGACGATTACGCCAGTTAGCGCACCGCCGCCGCGACGACGTTCCTTGCCGCCAGAGAACAGGGCGGCCGAGCGGTCGACGACTCCAGAAAGGATTCCAGGGAGCTTAGGACGCATGGGCGACAGCGTGAGGCCGTGTGGGAGACGGTACGCCTTCACGACCTCAGGTGACTTCGGCGCGCGCGTGTAGAAGACGGAGATACGGAGCGTTGCGTACGAGTTCTTCGCCTGCGCGAGCAAAGCCGAGAAGAGAGGGATGAGCGGCTGGAGCGCGGCGGGGTCCTGCACACTCCAGACGAGCTCGATCGCGCGGACGCGCGACTTGTACTCCAGGTCCTTCTTCATCAGGTCCTGCACCGCTGCGAGCGCGAACGTGACACCGCTACCGCCCGCGACGAACATCGCGCCCGAGAAACTGCCAAAGATAGCGTGGCCAGGGCCGCCGTACGGGCCCTCGACGATGACCTGGATGTTACGGCCGATGCCGTTCGCCTCGCCGTAGTCCGCACGCTGCGCGAGCTCGAACAGCCTGTTCGTCCAGTCGCCGGCCTTCTTGACCATGAGGACGAGACCCTCGCCGCTGGCCGATCGGGAGACGCTTGCGATGGTGAACGGGTGGGCTTCGGCCCATCCGCGCCAGCCCATACCGAGGGAGAGGACCCGGAGGCGGACGTGCTGGCCCGCGCGCCAGCCGGCGTTGATAGCAGGGATCTCGACGCGAGTCATGCCGAGATCGGGGAGCGGACGGAGGCGCGCGATGGCGACGCGCGACTTGATCAACCGCATGAGGCGGTCGAGGCCATAGAACCCAACGGCGAAGAGGACATAAGGCACGGCGAAAGGGACGTGGAAACAGATCGCAACAAGGAAGACGATGACAGATACGACGTGTGAGGGGATAAATATGGAGTTGTAGAACTTCTCCCTGAACATGTTGGTTGACAGGAGCAGTAGAAGATCGGTTGCAATGAGAGCGACGAGCGCCCACTGCATGTCGGGTTGGGCAATGTACTTCTTGAAGTTGCCAGAGGCGCTCCAGGAATAGACTGCAAGTCGGGAAAATCAGTCGCCGGTGAACTGCGATCCTGTCGAACACTTACAGTAGCCGATTGCGTGAACATTCGCGGCGAGGACAAGCATCCTGCCAGCGAAACGGTGGAGGTAGTTCAACTGAGGCGAAATGCATCAGCTCGTATTTCAACCCAGGGCTGCAGGTCAACTCACCCGTTCGTAGCCAAAGCCAATGAGCATGCCGACGACGTTGTTCTTCGTACCAAGAGCAACGACCATAGGAATCTGACTAACGGCAACGAACCCGGCACGGATTGGCTGTGTGAACGGGTTCGACTTGTATAGGCCAGCGTAGAGCATCACGCCAAAGTACGTGAGCTCCACCAAGCCCTTGCCGATGGTCAGGCCGGGGCGGATGGTGGTGCGCAGGATCGCTGCGAGCGTAGGGAGCATGGTTGACCATCCGGGCATGTGCGTCGGGACGTTCTGCCGCCTCCGCTCGCGCCCACTGGCAGTCGAGGCCTTACGCACCAAATCGGAATGGGACGCGAACGTGTGCGACGCGTCCGTCGTCGACGCCCATCTCTCCGTCTCCTCTAGCTCGTAGGAGAGTTTGTCCTCTTTCACACCAAGGTTCGGACCAGGGAAGTGTGCAGCGGGGAAAGGAGAGAGGACGGCATCGCGCTTTGAAGGGCGGCGCATGATGGAGGAGATGCCGGTAACGACGACCGAGTGCAGGAAGTGGCCGTTGGTCCATTCGCGCTTGTGGGTGAAACGAACGGCGGCCCGGGGGAGGAGCATGAGGACGAAGACTGCGACGGCGCAGAGCAGGAAGAGATCGACGTTGAACACGAGCTCGGAGTTGTTGACTACGGGGCCGGCTGCGTGCGCGGCGACGGGCGCAGAAGTGGAACCATTGGTCGCAGCAGCAAGGACGGACATGTCGAAGGAGTGTCGGGGGTAAAGAGTGGTGGTAGAGGTCGTGGAAGAGGTGAGGGAGGCGACGATATACCGTCGAGACCAGGTAGAGCCCGTAGTCGGATGAAAGGACTGAGGCGTCGCGTCCTGGACGTCGTGGTATAAAAGAAACACGCACGGCCCACGCTCTTTCCCTTTCGCCGTCTTGACTGCGCCTTCGCTTGATCGAGCCAAACGCCCAGGTTCCACATCTTATCTAATCACGTCCCCCTTTCGCGCTTGAAGTTTAACGACTGGCTGCGCTGATCGTGTCTGAGGCCACCAAGACGGAAGCATGCTGAATGACCTGTGCGCTGAATAGAGAAAACCAGGTGAGTGGAAGACAATCGGCACGGATGAATCGAGGCTTGTGCATACAGACAGCTGCGGGGACACGCCGGCTAACGGAGGCGCGTACACCGACGTGGGAGCACCCTGCCCTCTTCTGGACAACGCGCAGTGCCACTTGCTTCGCATCGAGTAGGCGATGCGAAAATCTGAGGTGGTCAGCGACCCTCGGACGTTTGGTATCGTCGTCGAGGATCCACGAACTTTGTCAAAACGCTACCCATATGAAGCTGCCTTTGTGCCGCAAGCGCTTTGCATTCGGAGGCGACTTGACGTGGCCAAAGGATGGGTACAACATACCACTCTACATAGTGGCCGGGTGCACGCGAGCGAGCATACAGTCGAAGGAAAGAAAGAGGAAGTTAGAGTTGGATGGTGAGTTGGCCGTATGTACATGAGCCCACAAGGTTTGAACGTTGTAGACTTTCCGGAAAAGCCAGCTGCTGGCCGATCGCGCGGTCGCCCTGCTTGGCCTGCGCGGAGATCAAACTGCATATGTCGATCACTTTCAGCAAGTATGTACCGCGAGCATCGATACAACCTAGCACGCCAGACAAAGGCCGGAATCCACATGCCACTATAGCTATGGGATAGGCTCGAATCCGGGGGCAGGGGTTAAACTATACCCTTCTTTGGGGCCTTCGTACGGGCTATACCCCGACTACAACACGCGGGGGCTTTCGCACCTTGCCTGCCGTGTAGAGGTCAGGTCACTAGTTAGATGGGTAGTGCTCCAGCCACTGCCAGACGGTATGTGATACGACGTTCAGGGATAGTATCCTCGACCTCCTTTCAAGCTTTCCGGTGCATACCCCCGAGTCTGTACGCCCACAGGACGCTCACACAGGGACACACTCTTCAGAGCTCGAAGATACGAGCAACCAAAGCAAGAAAAGCCGCACAATACTCGAGAACGTATGTCGCCCGCAAGGCCACTGGCAGCCTGTGAAATTCAGATAAAGCTGACCTGAACTCCAAGTTGGCGAAAGAAAACCAAGTGTTACTGGCCTCCAGAGGCTCTACTGACCTACTATGGTATGATCAAGATACGCAGACTACTCAACGACTCGTCAGCAGTGGCCACACCAGGTAGGTAAGCATATGCACGTCCACTATCTCCACCGAGCTGATGGACTGTGTTGTAGCTGTGCTCGTACCAACACCCGATATCGCCCCGTGTCAGTGCTCACCGCAAGCAGCAGCAAACGTACGCGCCACATCTGCCCAGCTCCGGGCTGGACAGCCTGGATCGTCGAGGCGTCTCCAACCGAGGTCGCGGTCGTGGCGGAGGCGCGAAGCACATGTGTTGCACGCTGATGTCGCGAGTGTACGCAGCTGCAGCCATCAACCCCAACGCGTGCGCCGTGCGGTGCATGAGGGTAACTTGTAAGTAGTTCGCCAGGCGGACATCAGCTATATACCATGCACCTTGCAGTACTCGAATTGCCCGGATCTCCGAACAGTGTAGAAGCCTATTTTATGGATCCCGGTTGTACTCATGCCATTGTCTATAGCCCCGTCACGGATCACGGGCATCTCATTATGGCTGCCCCGCCCCGGAGGCCAAACTTATACACGCTTCCCCTGGTTGCCTCGAGCCATGCGCGGGCGTGCCTGGAGACCATACTGGACCCACCAATGGTACCGTTCATCCAGTATGGTCGCGGGCGCCCTCCAGGTAAGTTCTGTCATCCCGGAGTCCTATTTCGGGCGAGCGCGCAGGAGGTTGAAGATTGAAACGTTCGAGGGCGTCCTATTCCCCCGTGGACGCCTCGCACTGACGCCGTGCGGGTTTGCGATGAGCCTGCGGCCCATATGACGGCCATGCGAGGTCAACATGGTTTCCTGCGGGGTCGTCAGGGCCGAGCATTGCGAGCCCGCAGCGGAGGCGTACGACCGCCATCTGGCTCGGCCGGGACGACGGTGCGGAATCATGAATATCATGGGCAGCCTGGCGGTAACCACCACATCAAATCAGCGCGTCATCGCCGGAAACCAGGCTGCCAAAGACCGCAGAAGTCCGCAGCACAAGCGCGGCTCCGTGCCTCAGGTTCATCATCGTCGCGCGCGCCCATGCGTCGTCCTTTATAAACATCCAGGGCGCGAAGCGACCAACCCCGGAACCTGTTCGTCTTCAGCCAACACTTCCATCTCGTCCGCTCGTCTCGACTCACCCCGCTGCCCGTCGGCACGCCCCCCCACGCTTGTCCAGCCCACCCACCCTCGTTCACCCGCCCGCTCTCTGCACCAACCACACCTAGTAATTCCCGCCGGTCAGGAAAAACTCACGCCATCATGAAGTCCGCCGCCTCCCTCCTCTCTATCGCGCTCCTCCTCGCGTCTTCCGCGCACGCCTCGCAGCACATGCAGAAGAAGCACGCCCGCCGCCAGGGCGCGTCCCCGACCTTCGCGCCCGCGCCCACCACGTATGTCGCGCGACTGCCTTACCTCCGACCGCGAGGAAGGCGCTTTGCGTCCGGCGCGTTTCACTGACACTGCGCGATCTCGCCACAGAACCGCCGCGGTGCCTGCGCCGACGTCCCAGACGCCCGGGTCTACCATCAAGCGCGGGCTGTCCTTCAACGACGCCTCGTTGACGAAGGACTTCAGCAGTTCGTAAGTCATGGTGCTGCCCGGATACCACGAGGAATCGGCTACTCACCTGGAGGCGACAGGCAAGTCTCGTTCGCGTACAACTGGGACTCGTCCTTCCAGGGCGAGCTCCCCGAGGGCGTCACGTACTTCCCGCTGCTGTTCAGCGCCGCGCCTGACCACAGCACTCAGTGGGCGGCCAACGCCAAAGCCGCGATCGCGAAGGGCAGCACGCACCTGCTCTTGTGAGTCTCCCACCTCCCCTCCCGCCCCATGCCGCATGGTTCTCATCGCGCGCCTCACGCAGCATCAACGAGCCCGACCTCTCCTCGCAGGGCAACACGAGCCCGCAGGACGCGGCGACCCAGTGGATGCAGTTCATGCAGCCGTTCGCGGGCCAGGCGACGCTCGTCTCGCCCGCGATCACGAACGGCGCGCCGCCGATGGGCACGGGCTGGATGGACGACTTCCTCGCGGCGTGCGACAAGCTCGGGTGCCAGGTCGACGCGATCGCGGCGCACATCTACGACTCCGCGACGAACGTCGCGTACTACCAGAAGTACATCACCGACCTCGGCACGCGCTACAACCGCTCTGTGCTCATCACCGAGTTCGGCGCGTCCGGCTCCGCCGAGCAGCAGCAGCAGTTCCTACAGACGATGGTGCCCTTCCTCGACAACCTCGACTCGGTGACGCACTATGCGTGGTTTATGACCGCCGTCGGCAACCTCGTGAACGCGGACGCGAGTCTGACTGACCTCGCGAAGACGTACGTCTCCGCGTAAGGGCGTCCTCGCTGTCTCGCTGCTTTTCACGATACCCGTGCTCTCCCCTCGCTTGGTACCCTTTGTTGGCCGGCATACGGGTCATGCCGCTTCTCATCTGCATGCTGCTATGGAATGATAGAATTAGGGCACACAGGCTTCCTTGACGGAAGACCTGTAGATAGACCGCTCACCTTAGTGTACCGATCCCCCACACTTATACCGGAACCGCACTCACTGGCGTAATCAATAGTTTTTTCCTGGTCTACAGCACACTCACCCAGAGAGGCGCGAGGAGCAGAACGGGACAGGGCCGTGAAGCACGCTGTAGTTGACAGGTATTCTTGGGTTCGTTTCGTCAGCATCCGAGAGTATGAAAGACAACAAGCAAACAATGTCAACAGTGGTATCATTACACGCTACGCATTCCGTC
Source organism: Trametes sp. AH28-2 (assembly GCA_001304625.1). Classification (NCBI taxonomy): domain Eukaryota; kingdom Fungi; phylum Basidiomycota; class Agaricomycetes; order Polyporales; family Polyporaceae; genus Trametes; species Trametes sp. AH28-2. The sequence goes on along the minus strand of KQ464089.1, from coordinate 231,865 downwards.
CACGTCCGGTCACTGCTCACTGGCTGAGGATCGTGCGCACGAACGACTCGTAGTTCACAGTTCCGTCCCTGCCGAACCCTGTGAGCATACACACAATGCCACGATGTTGGCAAATACTCACGGTCCGATCTGCGCGCCCTTGAGGAGCTCGTCCACCTCCTCGTCCGACATCTTCTCCCCGAGCTGCGTGAGGACGTATCGCAGCTCACCAGCGCCGATGAACCCGTTACCCTCCTTGTCAAACACTTGGAAGCCACGGATGAACTCCTCTGATCGGCGTGTTTCCGATGCGTGTCAGGCGTTGCATGTTGCGCAAAGTATGGCACGGAGAACGGGCGGGAGAATGAGACGAGCCGGGGAAGGTACACGGAGCGCGTTGAGGGATAGAGCAAGCAGGATGAAAGGCGGTGTACGCACCTGGCGTTCCTGCGGGCTTGAAGCCGTCTGGCCGGTTCAGGATGGTGAGGAAAGTCTTGTAGTCAACTGTGCGCGTCGATCGAGCCCGGCACGCGTCGAACAGCACGGAAGCACGCCGATCCAATCGAACGCACCGAAGATCCATTCAATGTCGAGCGCACCGCGCGAAGTAGGGGGGTTACAGCACGCGATGAGCACGCTTCCGACGCACGAACGATGGGCCAGTACGCACCTTCCCGCGGCGCGCCAGCCACGATGTCCGCGACCTCAGCCTGCGTCGGGTTCTGGCCCAGTGCGCGCAACAGGTCGCCGAGTACCTCGCGCGGCACGGCGCCCGTGCCCTTCTTGTCGAACAGAGCGAATGCCTCCTTGTACTCTGCGGTCGCCACTCGGTCAATATCCCAAGTCGTACCGCGATGGCAACAGGGCGTGCATACCTGCGTTATCGCTCTACGACGCGTCCATGATCAGTTATCGTGTTCGGCCGCCAGCTGCACCGTATGTCGCTCACCATGATGTTCGTTAGGTCGGTGTTTGGAGGAAGGGCGGTGGTTGTGTAAAGGAGAGAGTGGCGACCCCGGGATGCCCGAGGTAGCTGATACGAGCGTTTATCCAGGAAACCCGAAACTGGGGTCAGATGTGTACTCGCTCAGTTTGGCATGTTCAGAGGTTGCGCCATGCTGCATGCACGCGCGATCGGGACACATCTGCGAGCCTACACGCAAAGTTCGGTATATTACAGTCTTGTAGCTATGCATGTATGAGAGCGAAGTCTCCGGGGTATGAGGGTAATCTAAGCAAATTCTCAATCTCCGTCCGCGTCCTTGGGAGGATCCTCGCGCCACAACGTCTCCCACAGTTGGATAACGCTACCGATTAAGAACGCCCACGAGCCCCAGAACGTGCACAATACGCTCTGGTAATTGACCTGAGGGCACGGATATCCAATAATGAGCCGTCAAAGACTGTGGACAGCGCAGCAGGCCGTGGACGTACCTTCGTGGAAACGAGCGAGGCATATCCTAGTGCGCCGCACAACATGAAGCCCACTGCGCCGATCAAGTTCCAGAAGCCAATGTGCCTGGGAAAGAGAGCAATGTGAGCAGTCATCGAGGCATCCAGTTCGGTAGAGTTGCCCACCATCCCATGCTGCGCAAATTGGGCAGCCACCACTTCCTCTGAACCTCGATCATGAGCAAGAGTGACGATATGATGAACCCGGTCCCTCCGACGACCTGCGGCGTCCAATAGAACACGTCCGTGACAGCTGTCGGGGGGTCATCTGGGAAGCCCTTGATGACGTTCGGGAGGCCCGTGCTGCCCACCGCAGTGCGTCAGACAAAGCAACGGCGTGTACAGGGCCACCGACGGAGCACTCACATAGTCGATACCCAAAAGATCGTCGCCGCCCACATCTGCACGAAACATGCAAGGAACCCGAGTTCGCGCCAGGAGCCTATCCCACTGAACGCCACGATCCGCCCCGTTAGCGTCTGATGCATGTCGCGGCTAGCGCAAGGCGATCGCGGGCCACTCACATCCAGCGGAACTTCAACACTCGGCGGCCGTTGCCACTACCGCCTGTCAGACCCTTCTCTGCCTGCGCGCTGTCCGAATCAGGGGACGCCGCGTCTTCGGGGACCGTTCGACTCGCATGTCCCAGGAGTTCGCGCAAAGCCGGTCCGAATAGCTCGTCGTGCCCCGTGTTGAGGGCTTCCACGTACATGAGGTAGCTGCCAATTTCAAAGAGGGTACCGCCCACGAACGCCGACCACGCCGAAGCGGGGAAGTCGTCCGAGCCGATGCCGACGAGTGGGAGGAAGAGGAAGAAACCGTTGATGATCTGCCGCAGCCAAATAATACTAAGCATACAGTATCGACGGCGGAGCAGCCCCGAGTCTGTCAGCAAAATCCAACCAGACGGCCTCTATGCGAAACCTCATGCCCTCGAAAAGGAACGAGATTCCGCAGGGCACCGTTAGGCAATGTCCAGTTTTGCTGATGCCGACTAACGATTTTCACTCACCCATACGGTCGACCCGAGCACGAAGACGATGGCGACCCAGAAGGAGATGTCCCAAGCGAGGTGCAGCTTGAGCCGGGTCTCGGGATGCCGTACCCTTTGCTCGAGCATGAGGATCTCCTCTTTAGTCGATGACATGCCAGCAGGACTGGATGTGGGACGCCGTGTGAGGCGAATAGGCCGCGAGGAGTACCGGCGTTTCCTTGATGCTCGCGAGGACCAGTGTGTCGATGCGACGCGCTGAAACTCGCCGGGTACTGCGTCTTTGCCTGAGGATTGGTGTGGTACGAATACGGCCCGAGTTGGATGAAAAAATGGCAGTGGCCGAGAGGCTCTGGAGGGATGGTGGATAGAAAGCATCGATTTCTCCCTGCGCTGTCCATGGTGCTCGGCGGTAGATGGGCCGCTGTGGACACCGTCACTCGGCTCCAGCATGATGCGTCGTAGTATGCCGTACAAGTGGGCTAGTTATGTGGTCGTCACTGGTGGTGTGCGGTCAGACGGGCGAGCAGAAATGTTGGGAGAAAGTTGGACATACTCATGATGAGGTCGTGGGCAAGTTGCGGGTGTCTTGCCCCAGTGACGTCGGCGTCCTGAATCATCCCGGCGTTTACCGAGTACCTGACTGCGCTAGGCGCCCGCACCGTGTCCCGATTCGGCACTGCATTCAAGTTCGTGTCCTGCGTCAAGTTCCGAGAGCTCGCGGCCGCACGGACTCTGGCAAGTGGCATAGGTCTCTAGAGATACCTAGGAATTACTGCGTCTTATACAGGGTGTGGGGTACGAATATCTAGAAGGCGTGAACCTCGTCAAGTGGTCGAAAACCTCAGGCTCTCAGGCTCGTACGTAGCGGACTCGCACCGTCAGGCCACCGAGCTTGTTCGATCGGCTCAGGAAGAACTCGCACTGGCAAGATAAAAACGGTTTCAGAATTTTGCGAATAACAGCGGAATGGGGAAGGACGATCGGTATGCAAAAGTCGTGGCGCAGCGCGCCAGTGCCTTTTACTGGAAAACCCATGTGGTGAGTGTAGTAGGCTTGGGTTGCCTCACCTCCGCGAAGCAGCGAAGTCCGTACTATCCCCGCGGGCGCAAGTGTCAACACGGAGGCCGTCGATGAGAGCTCGTCGGCGCCCCGGGCCTGAGGGCGTCCGTTACTAGCTAGCCTAGCCTGCCAGTGTCTGTCATCGGAATAGAAGACCGCCACCAACGCAAGCACTTACGCGACTGATTTCCCGACGCTTTCGTGATACGATACCAATCATAGAGCGATATGACGGTCGCGTTTGACAAAGACCGTGGGGTCTTGCTTGCAGCTCATCGGGACCAGCCATGGTCACCGCCGTCGCCTCGATACACGGCGCCGCCAGCGTGTGAGGCCGCCAACTGGAAGCTTGGGATATGGCGCGCTCAAAAAGGCACGCAATTCAGCCACCGCGACACGGCACTAGAAGCCAGACTCGTACCCGTGAGCCCCCTAGCATGTCACTCGCATGACATATCCTCGCATTGACTGGCTCCGCCGGGTGTTATTCAGATCAGTGAGAAGAATATGCAGAGCCGCGTCGGTTATGAGTATCAAGTGCTCGCCAGAGGAATGGAATTCAGCGTGGGCGGCTGGGACGACTTGTTCGCCCGCGACAGACAATGTTTGGCAAAGGAGCGCAAGAGGCGAAAACGGCAGCCGTGCGGACATGAGTGCATTTCCTCGATTCTGTATCTCTAACGGCGCCATTGATGCGACTTGCGTGAGTTCCTCGATCACAGTAAATGGGAGAATGGGAGGTCATACCTATTGATCACCATCGCCAGTGTAGATGTGTTCACGACGCCAGAGCTCATCGTGCGCGAGTCCGGGGCTATCGACAAGCCGCCGCTGTCCGCGAGGGGCGCTGTAGTAATTTCTCGAACAATCCGAAGATGGGGCTGGTCGAGATTCGCCGAGTCGCCTCGTTCACCGGCCACGGGAGTGGGTGGGCCACACGCCGTACACTGGCAAGGTTCCTCGGCCTTGCAGAGGAATTTTGCAACAAGCGCTACCGTGGACATGCGACTCCGATGCATCGGCAGGGATATTTTGGTCATGCGGCAATGCAGAAGCTCAAGCGGGCGACCTCCCAGCGCGGTCGACGCCCAGCAACTCCGCTCGCGCAGGCCGCAACCGCCGCGGTGCACAATCGGTGCATAGTGGCCCGGAGGATGGGACCGCTGCAATCGCGTTCTGATATCATCACGGCGCCAGTAGGCCCCGTCGTGGCACGCCGGGCGAAGAGCACCTATGCCGCGCGATGCCGCCGCCGTCTCTCACGTCGCTGGCGAGGAACATGAGCTTCCAGTCCGCTACCTGACGCGGGACGCACCAGCTCGAGGCACCCCTTCCGCGAGCCACACGTCGCTTCCGTGCTGCGCGATTCTGCGTCTTCGTCCGCACTGATCGTCGGAGGGGTCTGGGTCCGTGCCTCACTGGCACACCGTGCTTCCGGGGGTATCAGGCCTGTTCGAAGTCGCCATGGCGGCGCTCATGATCTCGCGGCCATGAATCGCGCACTCACCGTAAGCCCTCTGCATCACGATCGCGCATGGCGTTCATCACGGAAGGTGCAGAGATATGAGCCACATATCCACAACGATTACACGTCGGACTGCATCCGTGGGTTCCACGGTAACGTCGGCGGCGCAAAGGTGCACCGAGACTTGGGGGTTGCGTTTGTCGCCCAACGGCGCGTGGCCTGAGGGATGAGCGGAGATGTATCTGAGTAAGTCGCCAAGGGCTTCGATTTGTCGCATTAAACCATAGGAAGGAGAGGCTCACATCACATGAAGAAGCACACCACAGTCGCTCGGCGCCACCTTCGCTGAGATAGGGTGGCGCTCGTAGGACGACTCCCACCGGGTGCGGGCAACTGCACTCGCGCAACGGCACTGCCGTAACGTGCGGTCTTCAACGAACGCCAGCATGAACGCTGCGCATTGACCAATATGGCACAGCATGTACGGCAGACTGGCTGCACTGCTCGGACGACGACCCGGCGGCCATGTGGGATGGCGCGCCGCGCCCGCCGCCCATGCAACGTGGAGAGATTTGCGAAGTCCGCACATCACCACGGGCGGTGGCCTGGATTAAAAGGTATACGGCGTGAGCGGCGGCGCTTGAGCCTGACTGGTCACCGGGCGCAGAATGCTTGCTCACTGGATTTAGGTTGGGCGTAAAGAGCCGAGCTCTTGGTTTGCTCGACTGCTCGATCCGCATCCTTGGAGCGGGGATGCTTAGAGGGAGCTCATACGCGCTAATTCGCCAGCCCCGCACAAGCTCCAGAGGCTCCGCGGACACGGACAACGTAATGATAAGTCAACGAGGGCAAACACGGGGAATATTACAGCCGAGCGGGTGGCGTAGGTATAGAAGCCGCGAAAGAAGGGGTCCAACGTACAGCATGGGAAGAAAACCGGACTGGGGGAGGGAGCGGAGACGAGTAGTGCATCGCTGAAACAGAAGTTGGTGGCGCATAAAGGTGAGGACGGCAAGAACGGCAAGAATCGCGAACACAAGAAACTCTATGCGCGCTCAATGGCCGACCGCAGAGGTGCTGCGGGTAACGTTGGGATGGATCCTCCACATCTTTACGTTCAAGTGCTGGAGTCGGCGAAAGAGTGTCAGATCAATCGGCTCTCGGGTGAAGAGCACGGAACCGGTACCTCGTCCCACGTTGCCTTGACGCTCGGCCTCTCCCACAGGCTCTGGTAATATTGCATGAAGCGAGCGAATCTCGGCTCCCCGAGGGCCTTGAGGAGTCGCTTGCCCTCTCCCACAGGGTATTTTCCGATTTCATACCCCGCGAGCCGCATGAAGCGAACGATCATGGGCGCCACGACGACGTCGGCCATCGAGAATGGTCCAACGGCGAATCCGGACGGCGCAAGGAGGGCCTGAAACGCCTCCAGCGACGGTAGGATGGACTCGATGCGCTCCCCGCGGAAGAAAAAGCCTCTGAAGGCATTATGGAGGGTGTCGTGGGAGAGGGTAATGAAGAGACGAGCCCTGGCGAGAAGTTCAGGGTCTTTGGGATGGAGAGGCGCCTCGGGGTAGAGATCGGCGAGGAACTCGATTAGGACGATCGATTCTGCAAGCTTCAGGGCAGCAGGAGATGGCTGATCAAACGGCGCGGGAGGGCCGCCGTACGTGAAGGCAGGAACCTGTGTGAATGACACCGCGCCCCAATCAGATCAAATTGGCTCATTGTGGGCGCTGCTCTCACCGTGCCCGTGGGATTGACCCTGGAGAACCAGGCTGGCTTGTAGCCTGGCCTCAGGTCGATTTCGACCGTGACTGGATGAACGTTCGCTTCCTCGAGCGCGATATGGACGCGGTGACAATAAGGGGAATACTGCAACCACGTTCGGCCTGTCAGATCGGAGTTTCGCGTAGCTTATAGGAATACTGCTTACCGGGGAAGTGTAGTAGGTGAGTTGCTTTTGCTGAGGCGCAGCAGTCGAGGGTGGCATCGAAGTAAGGCTAGGCATGGCTGCAGGTTGCGGTATCGCGGGAAGACTAATCGACGCGGGAGGGTGAGACAGCGAGTTGGAGCTGTGGCAGCTGGGGCGGACGCCCCCTATGTTTTATATGTGTTGCTCCAGCACGGGCGGCTCGGCCTCATCGCCAACATCTGTCATAGAATCTGAATGAGGTCCGAATGAGCGGCGGCGCCTGGACACGGGCGGTGCTACGCCCACACAACATGCCGGACGAGCGAAAAGGGCCATTGACCTCATAGCTCCGCGCCTTCTCGGGCCCGGCCCACGGTGCGTACGTAGACAGCGCATTCCCTAAGCCGATGCTTGGCGCGAGTATACTGTCGAGTACGAAGGGCGGGTTTGACAGCGGCATGAGGGGCGATGGCACGGATAAGGCTAAGCGCACGGGTACGAAGCCGCTGGAAGAACTCCGAGTTAGACACAATAGGTACGGGCGCCAGCGAGATAGTGGTAACTGACCAAATCGTGCAAGTGCAAACGGCGCAAGAAGCACTGGACACCTGCTGATGAAGGCCGCGGTGTTACAACGCGTATATGACCGCAAACGATCAATGCGAACGAATCGTCGCGGATGTTTCGGGTGACTGCGTGCAGTCCGCGGCTCCTGACGGAAAGACAGTTCGTCAGCGTACCTCCGATGCATCTTGCATCCTCTCAGGGTCAGGTCAGGGGAGGCACCATGCGACGCGCGAGATGAAGCCATGCCGCAATGCTGTGTGTAGGACAAAGCACGCCATGTCAGGCCCTGCAACGTTCGCGCGCGCACCACAGCAGGCTAGTACCGGAATAGAACGTGCTACGCGTCTAGCGATTGTCCTGGTTCCTGATCCCACCCCGGCCGCTGGGGGACGTCGAGTCGGATCCAAGCCTACAGCAGATTCAGTTCGGTCAAACAAGCTCAAGATTTCCACGATGTGTAACAGCGACCGGACATGTGGATGACGCACCGTGCAGAAACTCCCACAGCAAGCGCGTCGGGGGCGGCAACCGTCAGGCTGCCGGCATGGGGCATGCCAAATCGAGGCGCGCGGATACTTTGTTGCGAGACTCTCGGGAGCGGAGAAATGCGGCGCCCATTGAAAGCCCGAGCCTAGTTCACGCCCGGTCTTCTTCCCATGTCGCCGTCAGGCGGAGCGAGTTCTTTTGCCACAGACGGTGGCATGACGGCGCGCTGGGGGATCAGAGCGCGCCCGCGATCGTTCAGACGGAACAAGGGCCGAGCATCATGGATATAAGATACAGATAACATCAGAGCACGCGACGAGCAGACAGCAATTATACCAAGTGCGTTTGTGGTGTCATGGGAATCGCAGTCCCTTCAAGGCATAGATTTGATGCTGTTCAGCCTTACCACAAGGGGGAGCAGCGAGACGTTCTCGCTCGAAGCGTAGAATTGGACGCAGTCGAGGTGAACCTGGATGTCATGATCAGCACCGTACCCAGGAGGAACATCCGCGCGTCGTAGCTGACCTTGAACCTAGACATCCATGTCGATTAGGCGCTAAGTCTACGGGACATGCACGGAGGACGTACCAATGGTTGAAGTTCGTCTCGAACTTGCCCAAAATGTCCCATCGCTTAGCCATAGAATGGTCGCCGTCCGGCGTGTCTGCGGCGGCTATAGCGTTGTTTGCGGACTTGGTAAAAGACGCCGTGTAGAGCGCGAATGTCGAGCAGGTGACGATCAGCCGCGAGTAGGCCTGCGAGAGCTGTCAATCAACATCCGCGAAGCTCGCAAGAATCCTGATCACGAACCCTGAGCAGCTTCGAACTAGTCAGCATGCACTCCTTGAGGCAGGTGTCCAAGAAATCCACATGATCGCGCAAGAGCTGGTCGACGGTCTCAACCTTGCCGGCCTCAAGCTTGCCCTCGAGCTTGCGCCAGTTAGGCTCAAGAACCTCGAACGTCGTGAACGCGAGGATTTGTTGTACGAAAGCCAGCATGCGCGCCCGCAGCAGGAAGACACGTTTCCGCCAGTTCTCAAACTCCGAATGCCAATCTTTCTGCGCTTGTGGCGGAGCTTGCGGGGTCTGTCGACCGGCGTCAGGGCCGGTACCGCGCGGTCGGGTGGGTCGTCTCCAGGCTGCGGTCTTGTGCTCGATCCACATTGAGGAGAGCGATTGTTCGACGTGCTTCAGGTGCAGGAGAAACCGGAAGATCAGCTGATACCGCAAGATCGTCTTGCGCGAGATGACCAGCGAGAGTGGAAACTTGACGTGGTAGTCCAGGGTCAGCGCGTCAATCGCTGTACGATGCCGTTAGTCCAACCGCCCACTGCGCTTGACCTGAGCACGATGACTCACCCAGCATCTGTTTCTTATCGTCCTTTTCCTTCTCCCGTTCCTTCTTCTGTGACTCGTGGGCATGGGCGTGCCCTTCCGCGGCGTCTCCCTCTTCAAGGCCGCTCACGTTCACGACCGTTAGGAGCCACTCGTACAGACCGCTCCCGGCCATCGTGACCTTGACGTCTTCCCGGAACATGGCGTCCTCGCCCTGAGCGTCCGTATTCAGCGCCAGGTCCAGGAGGCTCTGAAGTTTTACGAGAGACGCGGACTTCGCGGACTTGCGAAGTTCGTTATGCGAGAGGTCGAGAAGGTGTGTCAGGAACGAGGACTGTGAAAGGAAGAAGTACCGCTTCAGAGAGCGCAGACGGGGGATCAGCTGTTGATCTCGCAGGAGAAGCTGGAGCAGGGTGCGGTTCGCGTGGGTATACGCGTCCTCGATGCACTTGTAGAACCTGCCTGGGGCCTGAGCGACGAGCAACAAGGCCGGCTGAAGACGTACCTTTCGTCGTCCATCGACAAATCTTCGTCATCCTCCTGGCTTGGGTCTCGGCGGATCTCGATGCCGCACTCTCGTATTACATTGAGGTACTTGCCGGCCAGTAGAATCTTGTGCTTCCACCGCTCGAGCACTGCCGGAATGCACGCACCTCCCGGCAAGCGGCCGCCTGCCGAACGAGGCGGCGGCACGCCCATCTGGTGCTGCTTGGACGACCCGCCCGTGGTGGACCCGTCCCTGAGCTGGACACGGTCAGGATGAGCTATAGTAGGCGACAATTCATTCCGCGCTCACAGTATACCGGCGCTCCCAATACTCGTCCGTGTAGTCCATCTCCAGCGTGCCGCGGTTGATGAATTTGCTCTCCTTTACAAGGAGCTCCTCGTATGGGTCGACGAGTTTGCCCGTCCGGATCCACGCCTGGACCATCTCAACATACGGTTTCCCAGCATCTCGGAGCAGCGCGCCGTACAGCTCCCGAGCGGCGGGGTCCCCTGACATACTTTGCATCCGGTCGTGCAAGATAGCAAGGACCTCGCCGCCTTTGACCGCGATGCCACTCGCTCCACCATTGACACCTAGGCCCGTGGTCTTGATCTCCGACAAGACCGCCTTGAGCGTCGCGCCCCCTAGACCCAAGGCTTCGTTACGCGCGTCTTCCTCTGCGTCTGACCCGTCGGAAGAGGAAGATGAGAGCTCTGCCGTCGGATCGTCCGCCGTGGCCAAGTCGGTGATGAGAAGGTAGAGGAGTGACAGGGTATGCAACGTTGGATGAACATAGAACCACAGCTTCTGCAGGGTGAACTGGGAAGAGCTGTTGAAGGCGTGCTCTAGTTGGGATAGCAAAGTTTGATAGTCCTGTCGGTTCATTTAGGAAATGTGCAAGGGATCAAGCGCCATGGGAGACATACCTTGAGCATATCTCGCATTGAGGCGCATAGCGCATGGTTCACCAGACCGAAGTCGATGTGACTGCGGGACTCGATGAATGCGCTGATCGCAGTATAATAGGTGGCCAATGGTAGAATTCTCTCCACCAAGTCACGCAATGAAGGGTCTCCACTGCGCGTCAGCCATGCCTGTAGCGGCGGTGAGAAACTGCTGCGTACCTAACGAAGACGCCACTACGAATCTCAGGCCATTGAGCGGATCTTCATCGTCCGGAGAGTAGTCTGGATGGTAAGTGATATGTGTACCCTCGATGCCCTGGCGAATGGCGGCATGTCAGCAGTCGTTCTCCGTGAACCTCTCCGAGTCACTTGGATCTTCGCGCGCCCTGAGCGTCAGGGCGAATCAGGATGTTCGAACTGCGATGGCGTTCCCGCGACTGCGAAGTTCAAGTCCTTCCCCAGACAACGCCGCAAATTGCAGCGCTCCGCGGACATGGAGAAGACAGTCGAGTGGCACGACAGGGTCAGCGGAATCACGTAAACGAGAGGATCGTCGTCCCCCACTTGAGAGTCGGAACCCCATTGACCATGGAGGTTCGCAACATCGCAACCCCATTCTCGAGAGGCACGACTGACGAACATTGGGGTTCGGGATGTAATAGGACAGGCCAGAGCGCAAAGAGACTGCGAACGAACGTACCATGAGGACATAGAGGAGATCCTCCAGAACAAGCGCTTCTTGTATTTCGACAGGGACGTCGTACAGGGAAGTGTCCCTGGCTTTGCCTTTCCCCTTGTCCCTGTGGCCAGTGCTGGATACAACACGCGAGTTGAGCGGCGCCCGCACGAACGATCGTTCCGCCTCGAACGAGGCCTCGTCGCGTCCTGCGAATGTACCCGCGAATGTGAGGCGCGTGTGGAGGCCGAGAGCTTGGATGCATACTCCTCCTCCCACTTTCACGCGATGCGCGCACGTGTATATCGATATCTTCCACCAGCTCGTCTTCGACATAGTGCCTGTTCCGTCGGACCGACGCGATCGTGTCCGTTACCTGGGATCTGTTAGTCGAGGGGCACCCCGCTTGATATCCAGACGCGTACCTTGTGATACTCCTTTGCGGACAGTGTAAGATTCTTCTTCCGCGTCCCAGCGCGTGCTCTTGGTGTGTATGGATCCATGTCGCTACAGGTCTGCAGAGTTCGGGGTGTGGTAGGAGGAGGTTGGGGTCAAGCTGCGAGTCGCGCGGTTGCGCGCGACGCGACACGCGCGATCGTATCGGCGTCTAGGCGGAACTAAGCACACTACTTACCGGGTAAGCTCGAGTAACTAAACGTCCTAGTCCCTGACTTATCCCGTTTAGCCGACCATAGACTCCGGGAATTTCTTCGCGGGCTCGGGCTTCGCCGTCACTTGTCCCGCGACCACTACCGCCTTTCCACCGTCCACGCCGTCGCAGACGACCGCGACCATGCGGGATGCGAAAGTATACAACTTCAAAAGGGCGCTGCCCCGAATGGTGCGCCAGTCGCGACGCTGTGCACGCCAGTGACACTGACAGCCTTTCAGAGCTGGCACCCCCACAACTTGTTCAACCTCTGGCGACGATCCTATGGGCCGCTCCAAAAGATCACGGACCGCGTCGAGTACAAGGAGACCCTGAACTGGCGACGGTGGACTGCGAAGGCTCTCTTGCGTGGCTACCACGGCGACTACATTAACGAGAAGATCTTCAAGCGGTGGTACCTCCCGGACAACCTTCCCGACGTCCGCCCCCCAGCGGCGCTCACCGTGGATGCCGGCGCTGACTTGAACAAGTGGGCGTTGAAGGACAAGGCAGCGGAAAAGGCAGCGAAGCGGGCAGAGGAGGAGAGGCGGAAGGGGCTTGCACCCGTCGGAAGCTTGATGTTCTCCGAGGTGGAACGCAGGATAGACGTGGTGATCTTCCGGGCATGCTTTGCGCATAGCGTGTACGATGCTCGCAGGATGGTCGTCCATGGTAACGTCTTGCTGAACGGCAAGAAGGTGCGTGGCATGAACAGGCGTGCCGTGGTACATGTCACTTACTTGCGGGCACATCCTTCTCTAGCACATCAACCCCAATACTCGTCTCGCACCAGGAGACATGGTTTCAGTGGATCCGGCTGCCATACGCTTCCTACAAGCGCGCCCTGAACCTAAGACGGAGGAAGTCGAGGAGGAGGCTGAAGACGCGTCGGAAGCCACCGCTCAGGCTACTGAGGAGACTGCTGCCGAAGAATCTGCCGAGGATGCGGAGGCCACCGCGGAAGCTGAGGAGACTGCAGAAACCCCGGAGGAAGCCGAGCCAGAGGCAACACCGGCGCAGACGCAGGATCCCAAGGCTTCGCGCTATACCCAGAAGCGTTTCGTCGTCCCCGGCACCACCCCGGGCCTCACTCCCTTCAACCTCCCAGCATATGCTGCACCCTTCATCTTCATCCCAGCGTACCTCGAGCCCTCGTTCTCGACGTGCTCCGTGATCTACCTGCGGCACCCGACGGCTCGCCCCGGATACTCAGAAATCCCTACACCTTGGGACGCGGACGGCGAGATCGTTCGTCTCACCTGGGAGTGGTACTCGAAGCGTCGGATGCGGATACGGAGCAAGAGCCAGCTGGCGCGCATGCCGGAGAACAGGCAATGACCTCGGTACTAGATGTCGGTCCCTACTTACAGGGTATGGTAATACATGGCTTAATACGTTGCTGCTTGCATTATGGCATCCTTGCTTTCACCGCTCACTCGTCATGTCAACGCAGAGGGGGAAGGGGGAGCGTGCTCGATGTTCTGAGCAGTGAGAAACCGCGTCGAAATGAAAGTCGGAGCGACAGTCATCGAACTCGCGTCTGCGACTGAGCGCGCGCCAAGACTCGCACGCCACGAGGGCATGTGTTTCTGCCGCACCGCTGACGACAACGTTCTGCGTGGTCCAGATCTTTTTGAGCGATGTACAAGTACGACGACTGAGGCAGCGCGCAGAATTGATCGCGTCCTCTTTCCTTCTTGCCTCCATGTGCTCTGCATCACCAGAAGTCTGACGGTGAAACTGCCTGAGCCGTCAGGAAAGCCGGGCAAACAACTGGATGAGCAGCCTACTCCACGTTCGCCATGCTACGCGCGGTCAGCCGATCGTGACCTCCGTGGTCGCCCGAGCATGTCCAGTAGCTCAAAGAAATCGGACAATATCATTATGGCCCTGGAAAGCCAGGCAAGAGCCGCCTCCACGTAAGAAATCGATGGGTACCATGACGCGGTAGTAGACTAAATATTGTTTTCAGGAACTGGACTCAAATCGCGTATCTGGTTTGTTTTCGGAACCGCCTGCGTGGCCATCTCCGTGCCCTGGTGGTATAGTAAACTGAGCGAAGCGACAAGCCAGCATGACCCAAAGTCAGACACTGTGACCGGCGAACCCCCAACTGACAAGGAAGAGGTATACTATCACTTGTACAGGATTCATTGTCTCGTTAACCAATCGTTTTTTTCAGAATATAGACAAGTCTCCATCCGCGGAGGTACGACTTACCATGTTGTCCATGTTCTATTCAATGACAGTGTCACGATGTCGATGTTGTCAGGTCACAGCAAACGTTAGTACACCAAGAGCTCATTGCACTCTCGACGACGCTGACAGCCTACAAAATCAACACAGAGCGATTGGAGGGGCCTATCTTTCTTGCAATTCTCTGTGCCTGTCCAGGCCATATCCTCGTCCATGTCTACCTGGAAGTGGCCTACCTCGTTTCCTACGCCGGATATCCAGTGGCCGTCAGCACTATCTGTGAAGGACTTGCAGGAGCGTCTTTCCACCCTCTTGCTTGAGCTCGGCCTTGGGCCGGGATCTCTGTACGACCAGATCGTCAATGCGCCTCCCGACCCCGCCATAAATCCCGAGTGTGACTGGGATGCAGAAGTTCGCCTTGGCGAGGACCTATGTCTCGCCGAGCGAGTATTCCTAGCCGAGCGGAAACGGCGGATGAAAGCCTCATTTGCACAGCTGATGGGCGTCCCTGAAAGCGAGGTGGACGAACGCGACTTACCCATCGTCGCCATTGCCGGCTCCGGAGGAGGTTAGAACTTGTGCTATCACCAAAGGGTATACGCTGATTTCCACCGTGGTGATCAGGGTATCGGGCGATGCTCAATACGCTCGGTTCACTCACCGCGGCCAAGAGCCTAGGCGTCCTTGACTGCGTAACCTACACCGCTGGTGTCTCCGGTATGGACCGTCGCCTCTGAACCGCAAACCGTACTGACATGTTGGCGTCATAGGTAGCTGCTGGGCTTTGGGTGTGCTGTACTCCGGTGTAGCCGGCTCGCACAATCCTCAGGATGCTGCCGCGCATGCGAAGGAACGCATACAGATCAGCTACCTGGACATGGACACATTGGATGCTCTAACCACTCCTCCCACGAACAAGGTACGCACGGCCTATATGACATGACCTGCCCAGCTAACTCTCGACGATCTACGTAGTACCTCCTCGTAAGCACCGCCTCGCGCCTACACCCCACCACATTCTGACATCGCATACAGTCAGGCATCCTCCGCAAAGCGGCAGGTCCCACGGGCACAGCTTCGCTCGTGGACCTATATGGCACCCTGCTTTCCTCCAGGCTCTACATCCCCACGGACGTCACGAAGCTCGACCCACGACACCTATCTCTCCACTTCTACCGCAGGAACCTAGACAACGGTGCCCTTCCGCTCCCTATTTTCAGCGCTATCCAACACGGTGCGTGAGATATTATCCCCGTCTTCGACGTCCTTCGGCGCGCACGTTCTCGTTCGCTGACGCCAGGGTCTAGTCACGCCGCTTGGGAAGGCGGAGGAGATCAAAGAGGTCGCTGACGAGAAGGCGCTTACTGTCGATAACGAGCGGGCCCGGTCTCTGGAAAGCGAAGAAGCAAGCCTTCAGCAGGACATCAGGTGGCTGTGGTATGAGTTCACTCCCTATGAGGTTGGATGCGACGAAATCGGTGGTACGTTGTGTCATTGTAATGTTCACGGGTGCACACACGCATCTGCTCACGGCATTCGTAGCATGGATTCCTTCCTGGTCATTGGGTAGACGCTTCAAGAATGGCAAGAATATCGAGCGAAGGGTATGTACTTCTCTGTACGGGGTAAAGCTCTTCCTCGCTCATGAGTCTCGAATAGCCGGAGCTTAGCTTCACGATCCTTGCTGGGTACGTTTCCTTACTCCTTCATCCTCGGTCGGAGGTTAACTCCGTGATAGCATCTTTGGTTCTGCGTTCTGCGCGTCGCTCAAGGTATGCCATGCGATCCGTCTATTCCCCTTTTCCTGATCAACCTCTGGCACAGCACTACTTCCGCGAGATCGAGCCCATACTCCAGTTCTTCCCCGCGCAGCTGTACAATTGGCTCGAGGAGATCGTAACGGAGAACGAGGGTGACCTTGGCCTCATCCATCCCGTCCTCCCAGACCAAGTAATTCCCTCTCAATCCGCTTCGGTCTATACATCGTACTGAACGTGCCCAGCTTCCGAACTTTCTGAAGGGCCTTGATGGGCAGCTTCGATACGGCAGCCCACCAGATATCACCGACCATGAAACGTTGGGCTTCATGGTGAGCATTCCTGAGACCGTAGCATTCTTTGGAACTGATCACTCACGTACGCATCACTCACATAGGATGCTGGCGGTATGCACTGCGTTCGAACGTTTGCTGCACTTACACTCACGTCTCTCTAGCGGAATTGAACCTTCCCTACTACCCCCTTCTGCGGAGAAGCGTAGACTGCGTCATTGCTTTGGACGCAAGTGCTGACTCTCAGGTAATTTCTCAGAATTGGCGACAAGGTAGCGCAGGATATGCTGACCCACAATGCGTCCCCAGGATTTGTGGTTCAGCCGAGCAGAAGGTCTGTATTTCAATAATATTATTCAAAAATCCTTGCTCATGTCTCGTAGAACTTGCTGCGAAGCGCGGCCTCCTCACCTGGCCACGCGGCGCGACATGGCCCGCCCGCGTGCACCCGGGCGACGAGGGCGCTGCGGAAACGGCTAGCGTCCCGCCGTACGAGGCGTCCACTCCGGTCGATGCCAACGCCAAGCTCGCGCAAACGCAGGAATCCGCCCTCGCCAAACAGACGGACAAGCAGGGCTCGACCGACCAGCGGGACATGCCCAAGGGTACGTCCACTCATCCGTCATCCTCACATCCTCCCTCGGGTCCTAATCTCGTCTGTGAAATACTTTAGACGAGCCAAAGCCCGCCTCGAAGCCCGACCTGAGCCGCTGCGAGGTGTGGATCGGCTCATCCAAGTCCGCCGATGAGAAGTCCGCGCGGCTCGACGACCTGGACGAAGCGGCGCTCCTGCAGCGCGACGGCATCGCCGTCGTGTACATCCCGCTCGTGCCAAACGAGGGGTGCGTCCCGGGCTTCGATCCCTTCTCCATCTCAACATGGAGGCGCGAGGTCACTGCGGACGAGAGCCAGAACCTCCTAGAAGTCGCAGAGGTGCGTACTTTTTTTACCACGCACCTCTCCGAGTGATGAGCGACTTACCTGTGAGCAGGCCAACTTCTCAGAGTCGCGCGAGAAGATCGTGCGCCTGCTCCGCGCGGTGTGGATGCGGAAGAAGATAGAGCGGGAGCGGCGCCAGTGGACGGCGCGTCTCGACCACCTGCGCGAACAGTTCAAGAACGTTCATTGATAATGAAGGCCGCCCAACCAGGGGCGGCGTCGATAATATAATACCAGGATATGCGCTCGTACATACGATAGGGGCAGATCTACTAGGACAACATTACGTGCGGACGACTACTGTACAGAGCTAGTGCTATAGATATGCGGAATGCGATGCGTTCGAACAGACACGGGGCAAATTAGTGGAGGGAACTATGTGCAGTGGAAAGCAAGGGGTATGCGAGTGTGTGAGACGTCAGATAGCGATGCGGGTATCAGGTGAGACATGGATGTGGAAGCGATCATAAATAGCAAGGCGGGATGGATAGAGAGGTGTCGGGGAGGGGCACCACTGGAGGAGAGCTCACTGAGCGTCGAAGGACGGGTGCGGAGGCTGGTTCTCCGCGTCGTCATTGGACCACGTCCCGTATGGGTTGTGGCTGTCGTCGTGCTTGTCCGTAGGTTGGTGCATGTGATCCATGTCGGCGAAGAACTCGAAGAATGGGTCGGCAGGCCCTGAGTACGCCGATATTGGTGCGGAGACCTGACGAGGGGCCGGCGCGGCCTGGAGAGGAGCGCGCAACGGTGCTGGGGCACTCGCAAGTCCGGCCTGCGACGGCGTGCGGGATGGCTCTCGCGATGGCCCAGCCTGGGACGGCATACGGGATGGTTCCTGCGAAGGCCCAGCCTGTGAAGCAGCGCGTAGCGGGGCCTGAGTGAGTGCAGCCTGCTGCAAACTAGGGAACGGGACGCCGAAACGTCCTCCTTGGTATAATCCGGGGAATGAGGGGCGGGATGGTCCAGCCTGCTGGAGTGCCGGGAACGGGTGGCGGGCATAACCAACGGGGAATCCGAGGGACGCGTTGGAGTACGCAGGCCCAGACGACGGTCCCGCGACCGGCTGGCCAAAGGATCGCTGTTGGTTTGATGGTCCCGCCATTGGGAACCCGATTGGGTTCGTCATTTGAGGAAAGAAGGAAGGCTGCCCGAACACAGGGCCGTTGCGGGGTACCTGGGCAGGCGCAGGCGCAGGGTACGCTACGTGCTGCTGCGCCTGCGCGCGGTGGACGCGCGTGCGCCTCTGGCGGATCGGGCCTGTCCCCGCGCGAGCCATCTGAGCGGCGGCAGCTTTGCGAACGAGCCGCGTGAGAGCAGGGGGGATTTGCGATCCGGCGGGACGCGGGGGTGGAGGAGGCAAGTGTGCGGGGCGGAAAGGACAGTAGCGAGCGGGACCGTGATGCGGGCCATAGGCGTCTCTGCGCTTGTTTGTACCGCACCAAGAGCATTCCATGTGCATAGCCCCCAGGTGTAGATCATTGATGTGGCGGACCAACGAACCCAACGACATTGGTTCCACCGTCTTGCATCCTCCCCAAAGACACGAGAGCTTCCTCTGCGACGCCAGCTCCTTTACCTGGCATCCGTGGTTAGGCTCCTTCTCGTCGGAGAGGTGCGTCATGTGCTGGTCCCATACGATCGTCCGATTGCACGAGTCCCATTTGCACGTGAAGACGCCACCCTGCGGTATGAGGTACTTGTCCTCATGGTCGTAGGTCCACTTGCCTGTGCCGTTCGTGGGGAGAGGAGCCTCTTCAAGCGGGGGAGGGTGTGCCTCTTGGCCGACCACGTCCTCGTTGTGGAATTCCGCAGAAATGTCCGGGATCTCTGGGGCGGGAGCTGTGATGGTCACAGAGGGTTCGAAGATGGGCTCGAGGGGCGGAGGCGTCTGGAGCAGGGGCGATTGGAGCAGAGAGGCATCTTCGGGTGTCGTAGTAGCCGAGAGGTCGGGAGTAGAGTTGAAAGAGGAAGTCGTGGGAGGCGGCATAGCTAGAAGCGCATACGTGCGGCGAAGCCACCTGGTGCAGTGCGGTCAGTGGTGTAGACAGGGCATATAGGGTGTTGGCGACACGACGTACTCGTCACCAGCAGTCCTCATTTCTGGAGAAATGTATCCAAACTCTGAGATGGCCTCGATGTCCAACGTCAGATTTCCCCATTCGTAAAAATCCGGGCGGGTGAATGTGGTTGATAGGGTTGCCGCGAGGAGCACGAGCTCACGGCGAGCTTCATTGTGTGCGGAGAGTTGAGCCGGACGGGACTTGTTAATCTCCCTGGGAAAGAGGCTGGTCAATACAATACGCGTCACGACATGTGGGGAACGTGACGTACGCCAGGAGATCAACCGTCAGGTAAGGGCCCGTGTATTCAGCCATGGTGGAAAGTACGTGTGAGGGTATGGTGGAAAGGCTCGTGCGGAGCAGAGGAGAATTGTGGCTAAACGGCTAGACGCGTCCGCAAGAGGAGAGGGGGCTGGCAGACCGGAACTTGGAACAGAGGGGGTTATAAGACAGAGCGGGCTCTTGCTGGCTGCTGTCACGTTTCTGGGTGACCTCGGGCAGTGCGGCCATTGTCTCTTTGTTCAGACGAAGGGTCTCCGTCCAAGCGTACGTCCAAGCTCGCCCTTGCAAGTCCAGATTTGGCAGTTCGGAGGGGGGAATAACAAAGACAAACTGCGTGATTGCGCGCTGCGGAGAGAAAACTTGCCTACTATGGAAACTTTTGGCGGAGTGAACTCCCTCAACTCGATCCTGCCGCGCTGGCCGAGCGCCCCATCACCTTAATTTCCGAGGATACCCTACACCACGGGCAGCCCGCAACATCGGACGGCATTTCTCCCAGTAAGTATGAATCCTTTCAGCCATTACGTAAGCAATATGGGACGATTGTCGGTGGATATCGTTTGAAAAGCCACCATTTGGGACAAAGGAATGCCTATGCTCATCACTATTGGACGGTCTAATAAGTCGGAATGCCCGTCGTGCTAGGAGCTGCAGCACAAGCCTCATTGTCCCGACACTGCTGCAACTATCTTCATGCTACAATAAGCTCAAGACTAAGCACTGGCCTGACTGGCTGAAGCCTAGCCACGAAGCCTCTGCGAGGCAACATAGCCACGAGCCGTTATGGCGACTCGTAGCCACGCCGCACTCGCAGCTGCTGAAAGCATACAACGCTTCTTTGCCGCTGTTCACGCCCCGTGGGTACAGACCCTCAAGAGAACTCGTTCGACTCTGACCTCATGAAACGAGGTGCGTCTCATGACATCGAGGCGCTACGTACGACGGCATCATTGTTCGTATTGCCGGTCATTACGGATTGAAGCTCAGGAGGTTTTCTGAACTGTATTGCGGCTTACCCCGCAAAAGGACTGTCATTCGTGCGCATTTGTAAACGCTCGGGGGTACAGTACGGGGAGTAGCCCATTTTCGAGGACCAGAGCAGGATATCTGCTCAACAAGTTCCTGTCGGTCGCGGGTGTGAGCATTGGCAGGTCTGGAGGAAAGATACTAAAACGCGGACCATAGAGACTGTAAAATTCAAGTGCAACCTCCCCCTACTCTGCAATCCAGAACGGCTGGCATTGATGATGTCGAATGATCCGAAGACAAGTACTCACATCGAGGAATTTGCGATGAGCGGCGATGACTCGGACGTACGCTGGCTATCACTGGCACACAAGCCCTACTTTACCATGACTTGCTTTTCGCTGTGTCCTCGGAACTGCTGAGGGGGCAATCTAGCGTTCGAGAAGAGTCTTGGAGTACGCCGGCCTAAGTTCGGGAACCCGCTAGCAAACTTGCAACTTTCGCCAGCGCACCAGCGTGACGGCTGCGGTCACGGCGTTTGGTAGACGCGCCCTTCCTTTCCGAGACACGCGGCGCCTTCCGACTTTCTCGGACGCGCCAACACTGACGGAGTCCCGCCTACGATAATAATAATGATATCACGCTCGCAAGGCTGCAGATATGCGATTCGTTCGCCAAGATTACGACATCGATGAATTGAACCGTCTATGCTATGAAGTCTAGTGATGTGCACTGTCTATGTAAGATGCCGCGGATGCGTACTATGTGCGTAATGATGCGAGGGAACCCGGAACGTCGTGGAAGTAAGTACTAGCGAGAACGATGACAGTCAAGGATTGAAGAACCGCATATGGTGAATGACAGGACAGATGGTGAGATGGTGAGAGAGGGAGAGAGAAACAGCGGACCGGAAACACTACTGCAAGATGACTAGGAGATACAGCATGATGGGCGTCGAGTACGTGTGGCGTCAGAGTCCGTGCAGCCGAACGAAGAGACCATGGATGGGAGATGCGCGCGAAACCGGGAAGCGGGAAGGAATAACTTATGTACAACGTGCAACGAAGGCGTTCGCAAGCGCGGGCAGGCTTAGACCTTCTCCGCGCCCTTGGCCTCGGCGGCCTCGGCCGCTGCGATCTCTTTTGCGATGATCAAGTCCTGAAGAGAACACGTTAGCACATGCCAGAGATTCTTTGCGGGGTCAGACATACCAAGCAAGGAGAGAAGCGAGACTTCTGGCGGACCCACGCTCCGTACTTGTAGAACAGGAACGGGCTGGGCGCAAGGAGCAGCGCGCAGAAGCCGATGAGTGTGCACGCCCAGTTGATCCCGAGCCGGTGGAACATCTGCACCGTGAAGAGCGGGAACGCAGCACCGACGCAAGACCGGATAATCGTGTTCGCAGAGAACGCGGACGCGCTGTACTGCAGGTACGTGTCGATGAGGTATGCCTGAACGCGGTGTTAGTACAATGGCAGGCGGAATGCAACTAGGAGATCACTGACCAAGAAAGAGTTGAACACGAGCGCGACACTGGCGCCGATAGGAACAGTCGCGATGGCAGGGACAATCCAGTGGATGCTCGCGTACTGGCCGGTCCACCCGAGCCAGAAGCAACCAATGACAAGCGAAGGCGCGCCGATCATGGCTCCGAGGAGACGCTCCTCCGGAGGGGGGAAGCCGCGCCACTTCACAATGAGCCCGGGATAGTGCTTCGAGAGCGGGATAGTCATGTACGCTCCGATCGAAGTGCCGATGCCGACGCCGATGAAGATGAGACCGGACTCGCCGATGTTGAAGCCGCGTGTGCCCATGAAGATGAGAGGAAGCGCCTCGAACACTGCGATGAGTCAGAAGCCGTACGCAGATAGAAGCAATGGTGGATGGGACTCACGTGCGTAGAGAACACCGTAAACGAGGGAGAGGTAGATCGTCACCAGCATGAGGATAGGCTCGAACAGGAGCATCTGAACAGGGCGGTAGAGCGTGCGGTGGAAGAGACCCCTCGGCGACCAATCAGACTTCTCGTGCTCCGCATACACTTCAGCGTTCTTCACAGGGTCAGCTTTCCGTAGTCTCTGAGCCTGGAGGACAAAGTCAGCTGGGTTTGCAGGCATCGAATGCATCGTTGCGTACCTTCCACTGCAGGATCACAGGGGCGTAGGTCTCAGGAAGGAAAGCAATAGCCATAACTGTGCAGGCTCCGGCGAAGATCATCATGATCCAGAAGACCCATCTCCAGCCCAAGTAGCTGCTCGTGAGGCTAGAAGAATTTGTGTCAGTGATATGTGGCGCGAGAGGTAGCATGGGCAACTCACAATCCACCTGCGATAGGGCCGAGGACAGGACCAACGAACACACCGGCAGAGAAGAGCGCGGTGGCGGTACCACGAGTGATCGGGTCCCAGATATCGACAATGACACCACCGCAGTTTGTCAAGGGCGCGCAAGCGAACACGCCAGTGAGGAAACGAGTGACAAGGAGCGTCGCCAGGTTGTGTGCAAGAGCCTGTCCCAGATGGAGGAGGACATAGCAAATGAGGGTGACGCGAAAGATGATGCGCCGACCGAAGAGCTCAGAGCCGGGTCCCCACAGGAGCGGGCCGACGACATAGCCACAGAGGAAGATGGAGGTGACCAGGTATCCAACTTCAACACTCGCATGGAACTCCTTGGCGATGTACAGACCGGCCGCGGAAGGCGCAGAAGAGGCGAACGTTCTGCGAAGAAGAAAATATATTAGCATCGGCACATGGGGAAAGGAAAACGAATGCACTCACACATTGACAGTCATGAGCAAACATAGCACAGTGATGAACCACTTACGTCCTCGCGACCAGTTTTGCGGGTTCTGGGGATCATCCGGCCCATCCCAAGTGACCTTGTTCTGGTCGACCTTCGGCTCCTCCGCCGCGATCGGAATGTGCCCAGCCTCCTTCAGAGGCGGGTCGAGCGGATCGTCTCCGCCATACTCTTCGGCGCGAAGCTCTTCGCGGTGCAGCTCCTCCTCCACATGGGGGTCGATGTGCTGCATTTTCGGCTCGTGAAGCGTGCTCGTCGAGGAACGGGGCGTGACAGAGCCGGACATCGCGTGCGTGCAGGTGCTCAGCGGAGGGGGACAGGGAAAGCCAGAGAGCACGGCGTGCCGCCGCGCGCTCTTATATATCGACCGGCCGCCCGGATCTCGAGAGCAAATGGCGGAGGCACAACGGTTGTCGCGCAGGTCAACATGCCGTCGTCAGCTTGCGAGGGTCGAGGCCAGGATGAGTAAAGAAAAACGGGCTCGACGGTAACAGACCGGTAACTCGCTGTTCCGGCAGCCGCGGGTGAAGGTTATCAGCTCGATATCGACGGTGCCGCCGCGGCAACGGCGCCGGACCCCCTGGAATGGGGCGAGCGGACCGCATGAGTCGCTGACAAGCATGCTCGAGTGTTCGCATGTTAAACAATGTTCTCCTCGGCGACTAGTTTGTCTCCGTGCGCGGATGCTGCGCTCCCCGACGGCATGCGTCATCCTCCATCCGAGCTGTCGCCCTTCACCAGTAAGCAACGCATACGCCGTGTTTCGTCGGATATGTGTCGACACACCTCATACTGCGCACTTGCAGATAATGTAACTGCATATGACAGAAACGAGACCGAGCATGTCTAAAATGAAGGAGGAGGGAGAGAGCGTGGGCGATATCAAGCTCCGACGCAGATCGGTCAAGATCTCCGGTGCGTGCTTCTTTTTTGATCGCGACACAGCCGCAATCCCGATATGGCCTCAGGTGCCTGGGAAACGCCGACGCCTTCCACGACGGGCATTCCGACTTATTAGACCGTCCAATAGTGATGAGCATAGGCATTCCTTTGTCCCAAATGGTGGCTTTTCAAACGATATCCACCGACAATCGTCCCATATTGCTTACGTAATGGCTGAAAGGATTCATACTTACTGGGAGAAATGCCGTCCGATGTTGCGGGCTGCCCGTGGTGTTCTCAACTTGAACGCATCTAGGCGCCCGCACACGGGCTCCGGTATCCCGCCCAGATGGACCGGATGCGCATGTCGGCCTGAATTTGTGCTGCATTTATCTGAGTCGCCGGAAGCTATGCGGGAGTGCTCTGGGATAGCACGTATATGATGCCAGGCATATTTGAGAGGAAGCTGGACACCCACTCAGTCGACGTAGAGCAATGCAGGCGACAGCTTCATGCACACAAACACCCACATATGTACTGCTCAGGGCGGCGTCGAGAGCGTCATCTATTCTCCGCGTAATGAGACAAGGCCGAATGAGACCACATCAGATTCTCGTTCAGCGCTCCGGGATTCCTAAGTGCCGGCGGCTCGTCTGCTCGTCCACGTTCAAGCGAATGCAAAGGATTCGCGTACTCATTGCTACACATCCCATCAATTGTAGTCTACGAAGCCCTGCAGCTTGCGCGCGATCCGCGGCGGGAACTTGAACGCGGACAGCTTGTCGCCGAACGTGCGCACGATCTGCACGACGCCATCTTTGATAGCTACACACACAAGCACATTAGCGTCATCATCCCCTATTGAGTCCGCTCAGCACGGAAGGCTGAAGACATACCGTCGCTGACGACACCAATCACTTCTCCCGCCCGCGCAGCCTCCACCGCGAGCATCTCCTTCTCCGCAATCTCCCTCGCCGGGAGCTTCTGCAGCTCCTCTGGTGGCGGGAGCGTGTACTTCGCGGTGAGCTCCGCCTGATACTCCTCGAGCGCAGTCAAGAACGAGAGCAGCGCCTCGATGATCTTTGGAATATCGCGCTGCACGACTCCATAGCTGTCCTCCGTGAGCGACGCGCACACGAGCCTGCACAATGCTGCAATCATGCAATGTAGAACATGGATGAGCAATCAGTGCTTGGCCTTGGCAACATGGGGTTACTACGTACCTTCGGCAGCGAGCGCGTCCATGTACCGGTTCGGCAGGCTCGTCTCCGCGACCCTGTGCACGCGCTCGCGGGTCCACCAGCCCTTGACCTGCCCAGCCGCCTGCACGATGCCCCTTGGCAAGAACGCGCCGAGCGCACCGAGCCACTTGCTTTTCGTCTGGCTGACCAGCGCCGCGACGTTCTCCTCCGCCTTTTTCACGCTCTCGACAGCCGCTTCCGCCTTAGCCTGCGGCGACGTCGGCATGACGGACCGGAAGAGCTCGGGAATGTGCGACGCGCCGACCTCTGCCGTTTCGGAGACGGCAGCGGCGAGCGGTCCGTCAGAGGCGAATGTGTCGAGCGCTGCGTGTAGAGGAGACGTCTGGGCTGGCTTGTAGACCTTTGTACGAATGAGGGGTGTTGCAGGCGCAGGGAGCGGGATGGAGGCTTTGCTAGGAGCAGCGGGCGCTGCCGCAACTATGTCGCCCAGGTAAGTCTGCATAAACGACATTTAGGAGGACAGGACATACCAGGCGCCGCCGGCTTTCCTCGGTTCAGGAATAGCTGGTAGTCGCGGCCGAGAGTGAGAAGAGACTCCCTGGCAAGGGTCGACCACATGCTCGGGTTGTACTTCTGGTCCGTGAAGAGCGCGGTACGGCGGGGACCAGCGGACTCGTCTGCAGAGAAATCCCGCAGTTCCGAGTAGGCGAAGTGCTTGAGGTATCCATCGGTCGACGTGATGCCGGAGACCAAGGTGAGGCCCTGGTCAGCGGTCTGGTGGGAGACGGCAATGGGCTGCCACAACTAGTTAGTATGAGGTTTACTGTGTCAGGTGGTGAAGCTTCCGTACCTCTGCAACGACACCATCGAATGCGCTCTCAGCAAACTCCCAGATCGCAATCGTAGTGAGCGCGAGATAGAATCCGCGAGAGACGAGCGACCAATGACGCGTGAGAAGGGTCACAGTCCATGCGCCTCGGAGGAAGTGCG
This sequence comes from Trametes sp. AH28-2, assembly GCA_001304625.1. NCBI lineage: Eukaryota > Fungi > Basidiomycota > Agaricomycetes > Polyporales > Polyporaceae > Trametes > Trametes sp. AH28-2. The sequence goes on along the minus strand of KQ464089.1, from coordinate 205,527 downwards.
CCGTGAAAGGACGGAGAAGTCGGTGGAGGACCGGGACTTGGAACAGCAGAGGCAGGACGGCGGAGCGTGCAAGCGCGAAGACGGCAAGGTGAGCGATGGTGACGAAAAGTGTGTACACCAGCGCGGTGAGGCCGACAGTCACCACACGGGCGAGCCCGAATGATTGCAGCCTCGCGTCTCCTTGCGCGGTGAGGGTTTTTGCCCAGCGGACCGCGAAGCGGTCGAGTAGAACACAGCGGAGTAGACATGCCAAAGCGACTACGGCTTGGGACAGTATCACATAGATGAGGTGTCCGTTCAAATAGTACGGATGTTTCCTGAAAGAACGACATTGAGCGATGTGGATACCAGAGAGAATGTAAGCCTCACCTTGATTTGACGAATAGCGTCAGTCGTGCATTAGCGGGTGCGTTGGTGTCATATGCGCCAGTAATCAATACATGTAGGACCAAGAGCGATAGCGAGGAAGCGAGATAGGTGAATAGCGCATGGACCGTGCTGCGTTTTTGGAGCGCACCGCTCAGGATCTTCGAAGGTGAGGTTGCTGGGGTTGGCGCAGCTAGTGCAGACGGTCAGTAACTCGCGCATATAGTTGGTATCATCGCGCAAAAATAAGGATACGCGTATATGGCATAACGTATGCACTGGGATGCATTGTAATGTAGGTCTGGCGCAGGTGAAATTGAAGCAGAGAACAGTCAGGGAAGCCACCAGACATGATATGAACAGATGGAGACAGAGAGCAAGGCGCAAGGATGGTAGAATTATTGTACGATGCACTCACCGACGAGATGGGTTTTCCGCAACACGACCACCGGGAGTGCTCCGGCAAGGAAGGTGGCCACTGTGAAAGCCAGCGTCGACGGTCGTACTGGCAGAAACAACGACTCCTTCGCGCCCATCCCAAACAGCCCACCCGCGCTCCAAGTCATCCATAGCGTCACAAGAGCCCAGCAGAAGAGCGCGGAATGGAGGAAGATTTTGTACAGTCGGTGGCGCAGGACGCCCTTCACTAGTGGTTCATAGAGTTGCGAGGCAGGCGGGATGGAGGGAGCACTTCGTGAGAGGAGCGTAGATCGTATGGCCGTTATGGGGGTGGAGGAGGACGCCCGCAGAGGGGTTTGGCTGGCCATCGTCGTGGACGATGAGGTCGACACTGAACACGACGTGCTCGCCTGCAGCGCGTTCGCGTTCCAGCGTCACGTGGGTATGTGGGCGGCAAAGGCCGCGCCACAATGCCTTCGCGCCGTGGGCGCTTGCCATACCTCCAGGTTTAATAGCAGTCCACGATATATACTAACGCGACTTTTCTAGGACTCTATATAGTTGGCGCGATATACGGGGCACTTGTTTTATCATCAGATTTTGGATCAGACTCTTTGAGCATGCAGCGAGCAACACGAGTGACTTGCTCGGCGGAGATGCCAGCTGCCTCCCGCGTTTTACAGCGTTCCGATCGGGACGGGCGAAAGAGCAGGCGAGTAGGTATCGTCTGCACTGTCAAGTACTTAGTATGCGTCATGTTAGCCTCTTCAGGTCGTCAGCCTCAGGACGGTAGGACAGCAGTACCTCCGACATGAAGAGGTCCCTCAGCTCTCCTTCAGTGCCTCGCATCCCGAACATCGGCGCGCCATGGCCAAACCAGCCAGAGGAAAGAAGGCCACCCTCCGTCATCTACTCAACCTCGTCAAGCCTGCGCCGACGCTCGGAAAGCGCAGACGCGACGACTCCGAGGACGATGAGGCCAACGACGCACCGCCACCCCATCGCGCTCCTTCCCCGGCCCCCGCTCCCTGCGTCCAACCTGCCTGCATAGCGCTCCAGAACGAAGACACAGACGAGGACGCAATTGTCATAACCGCGCTCACTACGGTTCCCTTCTGCTGCCACGCCGACCTTGTCACCATGAACCGCGCCGCGCTGCTCACCGTTGCGAGCGTCCTCAACGACAAACTTCCCCACGCCATGCAGATCGACATCGGCTCCTCGCGCCCGGACGCGTCCATTCGCCACTCGATCGAGCTCCTCGTCGGGATACGCAGCGCCATGCCTCCACCTCCGAGGCACCGGCGCTCACGCTCGGTCTTCGAGACCTCGCAGCTCGTCCCCCCCAGCCCAGCATCCCCGCTTGCCGGACGCAGCCGCCCGAACGTGGTCCTCGGCACCCCCGGCCTGTCCACGCTCCGTGAGGAGAACTCACGCGGGTCTGACGAGCGTTCTCCGAAGCGTCGCCGCACCGCTGCGCCGCCCAACACTCCGACCGCGGACCCCCGCCGCCCCATCACGCGCTCCCGGTCGCATGCTGTGGCGCCCGTCGTGGCGGCCAACGTGGACGTGGCGACTGTGAGCACACGCGTACTACGCGCTCGCAGCCAAATCCTCCCGGAGCGCGCCCCTTTCTACCCTAGTATCCACGCCAACGCCGCCACCGTAACCGTCACCCGCGGCCGCGGGCGGAGCGGGAACGTCGCGAAGAGGGACAGCTTCGCGATGACATCCACTCCCAAGAAGCGCAGACTGGCCGCGGTGAACTCCCCTGCGACCGTGGCCTCACGCTACAAGCCCATCTTGGTCGGCTTGGGAGCTGGAGACGCATCTGCTGCCAACTACCTGCGGCCGGGAAAGGCGGAGGAGAGCATGCAACCCGAGGAAGTGACTTTCGGGATCGATGGTCTGACAATGCCGCTCGTCGACCCCGACTGCTCTGACTGCTCCGACATGGATATCAGTACTGGCAGCGGGTAGAGGTCACAATGAACACTACGTCCTGGTCTTTGTGCTCCCGTGTGGTTTTCACTCTCGCGGCGCATCATGTGTCCGTCTCAGACTTCAGTGTCCCCCAGAGCACGGTCTTGTAGCCTCTCAGCATAAACAATCTACGTGATTCAACCCATCGACTGCCGCATGTCGCAGGACTTCCAAGCAGCAAACAGTGGTATATGCGATCCAAGTCATGCTACATCTCTATGCTTTACAGTTTACATTCGGTCTTCAACTATTCAAAGGCTCGCAAGGACAGCGTCAACGCCAGAGACGGTGACCTGGGTCGGGTCGGGCTCCACCTACATCGTCAAAATGGTAAGATATGTATTCAAAGAATCACAGCAACTATGAATACTCACGCCGAGGTACTTGACCTTCAGGTCGTCAAGGACGAGTGCAAAGCGCGTCGTGCGCTTGCCAAGGCCGATGCCCGCGCCCGACAGGTCGACGGTGAGCCCGAGCTTGGACGTCCACGCGGTGTCGGGGTCCGAGAGCGCAAGGATCTGCACATCGCACTCCGGTGAGCGCACGCTCCTACTCGAGCACAGTCATCAGACTGACCTGGTCCTTGAAGCCGAGGACACGGCTCCAGCCGCTGAGGACGAAGGGGTCGTTCGAGGAGAGCACCGCGATGGTGTCGATGCCCTTCGCCTTGAGCTCGCCGACCTTCGCGAGGTACGCCGGCGCGTGGTTCGCGTGGCACGACGGCTACAGATCCCCCATCGCTGTCAGCGCGCGCGAGTATATGCGGGGCGGCGGAGGAGCAGCGCACCGTGAAGGCACCGGGGACGGCGAAGATCAGGACCTTCTTGCCCTTCCACGCGTCCGTGGAGAGCTTATAGGCTAGCAAGGGCGCGATGATCTCAGCATGATGGACTGTGAGGGACGATCGCGGCAGATCGACGTACGGATGCCGCACGCGGCGCCGTCCTCGAGCTCCGGCGTGTAGGGGACGTGCACGAAGGTGCCCTGGGGGACCTCGTCGCCGACTTTGATGCTGGCCATCGTGTATGTTCAAGCGTACAGTGGTAAGTGACGAGAGGGGATGTGTGTGGGGACCGCGAGGGTGCTTGTCCCATGCTCTCGCAGGACCTGTTCCTTATATACGCCTCCGGCGTCCCTGCGGCCTGCGTCTCCGCCGCGTCTGCGCCCCTGCGCACGCCCTATTCTCAGATCTGGTCCGGGGGACCCTCCTCCGCGGCGCTGCACCCACTCGCCGGGGCCAGATTGCGTTATCGCGTCCCCCACGCATCGCCCGCTCCATGGGCACGGCTTCGCGGGGGAGATGCGGGAGCTTCTGTTGTCTCTGCGCCGCTTCTGCGTCTGATGCTCGCCGCTTTGGGGTCCTTTGTCGTGTTATCGATATTGCGCCGTCGCGGCTGGCAGCTGTCGTGGTGCTCGGTGCGAATGGTGGTGCAATAGAGGGACCCGCGTGCGACATCCGCCGGATTACACCGTGGACCGCATTGGGCGTATCAATGGGCGAGGGAACTGGCAGGGGCTGTCTTCGAGCTTGGCAGATGGCACATATCCGCACGGGATGCTACCGGACGCCACCATGCTGACTTGTCAGAACGAGTCTCTACGCGTCGGGTCACGTTCCAATTCTATGTAATAGTTTGATTGCATCCTACAGTCATTTCCATTCTATCCTACACCTATGATTCATGATTCACAGCCGTCCGCGAGAAGGTGGCTCAGCTAGTCAGAGCGCAGCGAGGACGGCGTCGGCGCCGGAGACGGAGACGACGCGCTCGGTCTCGACACCGACATACTTGACCTTGAGGTCCTCAATGACGAGCGCGTAGCGCTTCGTGCGGGTGCCGAAGTCGACCGCAGACAGGTCCTGCGAGAGGCCGAGCTGCGCCGACCACCGCGCGTTCGGGTCGGAGAGCGCGAGGATCTGGACGTCATCCGTTCAATTCAATGCTGCTCGAGTATGAGCATCGGTGAAGGGTGGAGGCGTACCTTGTCCTTCACGCCGAGGAAGCGCGCCCAGCCGCTGAGGACGAACGCGTCGTTCGCGGCGATGATGGCGATCACGTCGACGCCCTTCGCCTTGAACTCGTCGTACTTCTGCAGGAACGGCGGGATGTGGTTCGCGTGGCACGTGGGCTATTGGTAAGGAGTAGCAGCGGCGGTCAGCGATACGTCCTGCGAGATTGACACACAAGACAGATCGAAGATCAACACGCCGGGTGTCGGATAGCATCGCGCATGCGGTTCCCTGCTTCCACCCTGCGGCGGCAGAGAGAACATTATCGAGTATGCAGATGAGGTAACTCCGATTCACAGACCCCAGCGCAGTCGGCAATCCCGCGCCCAGTCCCGATATGACATACCAAGACTGGCATGGGATTACCGACGCTTCGTTTGCGATGCTCCACAACTCGATATAATCCCAGAAAGGGGTCGCATATGTCTCTAGATAGATTGTAAGAATGACAACATACCGTGAACGCGCCAGGCACGGAGACGAGGACGACCTTCTTGCCCTTCCACTCGTCCGTGTTCAGCTTAACAGCTACAGCATCCAGAGTACGTCAGATCAGCAGATCGGGCCCATCGAGACCCACGAGTACATACGGATGCCGCACGCGGAGTGGTCCTCGAGCTCGGGCGTCCAGGGGATGTACGTGAACGTGCCCTGCGGGATGGTGTCGCCGACCTGGATCTTGACGTCGGACATGGCGTTCGATGCGTATGTTCTGGCGTAGATAGACGGGGTGATAGCAGTAGCAGTACCGTTGACGTTCTGGCCAACTGCAGCTGTTATCGGAGCGCGAGCGCGAGTGCGGGGGAGAGATGCTTTATAGCACGCAGCGGTCATGTGACCGGGGCCGGTCGTTAGTAACCTGCTGCCCTGCGCGCACGGGGATGGCGCGAGCCCCCAGCGCCGGCTGGGCGTCCGGAGGAGATCGCGGGCAATAAGTCTTACGGAGGCGCTGTACATGGGTCGGGAAGTGTGCGCAGAACGGCCTGGGCGAGGTGGGTATCCGGGAACAAGAGACGCGGTGGCGGAGGCGCTCGCGCGTGAGTGAACTCGGCTACTTTGCACACACGCCGTGTACTTTCGCGACCAGATATGTCGACAACCTCGACTTGTTCTCTTTACGATACCGATAGGATGCGAAGCGCCATAGTATCAATGCGAGGAACCAGTGTACCGAATGAACTGACTGGGGCATGACGTCCCTCGGTTTGACTCAGCGGCTCCCTGCAGCTGAGCAAACCACTCACATGCAAAGTGCCCCGCAGAACAAGTGGTACGATACCCGGGGTCGGGTGTATCACTTTCCCCAACTTGACGCAAGACAGATGAGCTTCGACAGGATGTGTAACACTTCACGGCCTCACGTGCAGCCTGCAAGTGGCTGACTGACAACCTGTGTATCTTCGCAGCAGGTTCTGCGCACTCAGGGCCGTGTGGCGTGCGGCGTGCATGGGGGCCTCTCGGGAATCGAACGGTAGGGATATATCGTGAGCATTAGCCATGTTCCCTGTACTGTTGTCTCCTACATCAATCATACATACACGACCCATTTTCATCTGCCGGTGAGTAGCTCGGGTATCGCCGCAGGCCCGCAACGCCCTGCTTTACGCAATAGTGCATCCGTCTGGTAGCTTCGGCAGCCCGTCCGCGCCGAGGTCGAAGCCTGGGGGGAGGGGACCCATTATCTCCGCCGGGGGTGAGCCGTACTCTTGCATCTGCGCAGTGCTCGCTAGTTAGACGGTGGGACCCGGCATGGGGAAAGTGGCGGAGCGCACCTCTTGCATGAGCTCCACGACCTTGAGGCCCATCTGCGGGTCATCTTCTGTATAGCTCGGGTCCTCGAATATTGTTACGATCTGGGCGACCACTTTGGATTGCGACTCGTAGCGCTTCTTGTCTTCGCCACTGAGCTTCGACGCGTTATCCTCCAAGTATGAGGGGAACTACATGACATCCGTGTGAGCCATGAATTCCGGTGAAGGAACAGCCCACGTACCTTGTCGTTCAGCTCTTTCAATGGTTCGTAGAGGACCTCCTTGCTCATGAGCTGGGACATCATGTTCTCGAGAACGCTCTGAAGCTCTTCTTCCGACTCCATGTTGTTCATGTCTCCTCCGAGTCGACTGAATATGTCTTCCAGCCCGTCACTACTCGCGGTGGCTTCATCGTTCTGAAGGCCCGCCGAATATCAATATCTGGAAGCGGCGCGTCGCGGGAGGATATGCCTACCTTGCGGTCGCTCTCCTTCATCCGCTCCATAGCCTTCCGTATGTTCTCCTGGAACGAGTCCGTAGGCGCGCCCGCGCTGGGCGCAGAGGCCTGCGCGGCCTTGCCCTTGTCTGAGGCGGGGGCGGAGACGTCCTCCGCGGTCATCGCGCCGTTCATGCCCTCCACGAGCATCGCCTCCCACGCGGCCTTGAACGCCTTCGCGCGCTCCTCGTCTGTCGTGCCCTCTTCGACCGCCGAGAGGTTTGGGATGTCCTCCAGCCCTGCGCCGGAGGCGATGTCCTTGAAGAGGGATTCCATGCCCTTCGTGAGCTCCGCCGCGAAGTCTTCGTCTAGCCCGGCGAGCCCTAGCGGGTCAGCCTTCGTCTGCGTCGAGGAGGCATTCTTGGAGGGAGGTGTTGGTGAGGTAGATGCGGCGGCAGGTTTCGCGGCGGGCTTTGGTGGCGCATTGAACTGCTCCAGGACATCTGGGTGGTGTGAGCATTTTGGTTGGATCGAGAGCTGTGAGATGGCTCGCACCATCCAGATCGTCCAAGTCATCTTCTTCCACAGTGACTTTGCGGGGTGCAGCCATGGTGTGCGACTCCTGAACTCGATGTGGCTGAGCGGATTCTTGGTGGGTATTCGGGTATTCTCCGGTACGAGTGTATCACAACGTCTGTTCGAGTCGCACTCGTGGAGTTTCTTCCGCACAACCTACAACCTTGAGACCTGGATGATGGGGGTAAAAAGCAAGCTTGGATTGCCCCGCGCTCGCTCTCGCGCTCGGAGTCGGAAGAGATCCTGCTCAGACAATCACGCGCCCGCGGTATTCGCTATGGGCGTCTAGCGATCAGCTGCTCTCCGCGGCAAACGCGCTCGACGCGGCGCGAACGCGTCTTGTCCTCACTCCACGACCTCCACGCTCTCGTGCACAACCTTGCGCTCGTCGGCATCACCTCGCATCTCGATATCTGTACCGGAATGGCCTCGTCATCAAACAGCTACCCCTCGCTTCCAGGCCTCCAGTCTTCCGAGAGGGCTGGTCTGCCGTTCGACCTCCAGGCGCTCCCTGTCTCTCAGCTCGAGTCCCTCAAATTCAAGGCGAACCAGATCATCGAGTCTATTCAGCTTTTACAACGGACGATAGAGATGGGCGGGCAGGCGGTGATGCCTGCATGGCCCGACATCCTCTCGAAGTACAATATCCTACTCTCCCAGTCCCACAGCATCTCTATATCCCTCCTCGCCGCGCACCAGGCAGGCACGAACACGCAAGGCAATCCTTTTGAAAAGATCGCACTGCATCCGCGCGTTCCCCTCACCGACGCCCAGCTGGATAACGAGCTCATTCCTCTCCTGCGCAACCAACAAACCACCGACGTCCTCCGCTTCGAGAACGAGACCGTGCGCCACCTCGCAGAGCATATGGAGACGAAGGGCTCACTCGGGGTCCTCGGCCACGCCCCGCGCCCGGGCGGCAAACACGTCGAGTACGACGACGTGCTGCGGGAGTGCGAGCAGATCCGCGTCGAGCACGACCAGCGCGTCGAGCGCGCGACGCGCGCCGTCACCCTGCTGCGCGAAAGGTACGACTGGAAGGCGCGCGTCGAGGTCGAGCAGGAGGAACCCGAGGAGCTCGACTGGGATCCGCGCATTCCTGGGGGCGCGCATGAGGAGCTGAACGCCGGAGCTGAGCCCAGCGAGGAGGGCTCTACGGAGACTCCGAGCGGGCACCAGAGCAACGACAGCGAGGAGGAGGAAGAGCTCGAGGAGGTCCTCGGGAACGGCGAGCACACGCCCGAGCCCCCGACGCCGACCCTGCAGGGATAGGCACGTCATTTGAGGTGTATTATCGCATCTAGGCGCCCGTTCGCATCCTTGCTCATATCTTCCACTGGCACAGACTCGTACCGCATCCCACCCAGCATGGCAGAAGTTACAAAGGAAGATGTGCAGCGTATTCTCGATCAGTATCGTGGTGAATCGACAACCGTCGCGGACTTCAAGCCTTTCCCGAAGACAGGCTTCGAGTGCGTATATGCTAGATCAATCGCATAACCTATAGCTCAAGGGCGTCCCCTCAGTGCATTCACTCCCACTAAAGCATATACGATCAAACTCGACGATGGCACGTCTTACATCCTGAAAGCCGCTCCTCCAGCATCCGCGGCATCCGTTTCCTACGTACCCAACACGCTTTCCACAGAGCATGCACTCTCCAAGCTCCTCTCTTCTCAAACAGACATCCCCCATCCAACCGTACACACTCTCGACACCTCGGAGAGCATCGTCCCCTTCTCCTACCTACTCCTCTCACATCCGCGCGGGGTCCCGCTCTCTGCCGCGCGCGCATCTGGCAAGCTCACGCCCCGCCAAGCCGCCCTCCTCGACCTCCGCACCGGCGCATACCTGAAACAACTACACGAGCGCGTGCAGAACGACTGGTTCGGGCTGCCCACGCAAGAGAAAGACGAGCTCTACAGCTGGCAAGAAGCGTTCACGCCGCTGCTCGAGGGCCTCCTCGCGGACGCGCGCGCCGCGGGCCTCGCGCTGCCGTACGAGGACCTGCACCGGTGCATGTCGCGCGCGATCGGCTTCTTCCTGTTCGACGACTGCGAGGTGCCGTCCCTGATCTCGTTCACTGGGGACGACGACGCGACGTTCGTCGACTTCGACGTCGAACATGGGGCGCCGGGCGGCGAGGACGCGGAGGTCGCGATTACGTCGTTCGCGTCATTCTCGCACGCGCTGTGGGGCGACCCGCTGCTGGAGACGATGCTCCTCAACCCGAGCGAGGCGTTCATCGAGGGATACGGCGGGCCGCTCATCGTGTTCGGGCGACAGAAGACGAAGCGGCTGTGGTACACCGTCTTCCTGGCGTTGGTGGTATTGTTGCAGGCGAAGAAGACTGGGAATAGCGAGCACGAGAAGGTGAAGTGGGCAACCGAAGCGTTGCAGAAGTCTGTCGAGGCGTTGAAGGATGCACCGTATTACTGAAGTGTCGGTACTCCGTACTGTGATTATGTCTTCTCGTTACACCCGTTCGGAAAACAACATAGCTCTTCGCAGAGGAATCGTAAGCTGAACTATGAAAGCGTATAGTACAAGATACCCAAAATACCAGGATAAATATCGTGTGCAGCAGAATAGGACCAAACCGGTGTATAGATCATGCCCACGGGTTGTCCTCCGCATCGATGATGATTTGAGCGTGCGCAGGAGGCGCCACCTCGTGCACAACCGTCGCCTCCTCAGCCGCATCCTGCTCCAGCTCCGCGAGCTCGTCCACGTCCACATCGTCCCCAACCCCGAACACCTCCTGGCCACCCTCCCGGTGCGGAGACGGGCTCGCGCGCCGGACTTCGACCTCGCCCCGCTTCACTTCCCCGCCCTCCTCGACCTCGTAACCGCGGCGGTACACCCGGTGCAGCGCGCTGCCGCCACGCACCGCCGGCTCGCCCTTCCGTCGCTCGCGCGTCATCTCTTCCTCGGCAGCATGCGGGTCCTCCACGACAAGATCGACCGCATCCGGAGGTAGAACCGGCCGCTCACTATCGGGTTTCGGAGAAGGCGGCGGGCGCGGGCTGCTCTTCGATGACGACGGCGTCTGCGGCGACGCCGAGTTGGTGCGGGATAACGGCTGTGCATGAGGTGCGTGCGGGGACTTGCGGGCCTTGGGAGACTGGATGGGCGAGTTTCTCGCGCTGGTGTACCGGAGCTGGACTTCGTGCGGCCCCCGTGGGGAGGAGAGGCGCTCGGTCTCCTTGTCGATTACGACCTCGTCTGACGAGACGCGTATCGCTGGCGTCTTGCCCTTGCCCACCCCGCTGCCGGAGTCCAATGGCGGCCGCTCTGACGTGTCCATCGCGCCGTACATGCCCTGGTGCCGCCGCATGCCGCCGATGGGGGAGTACCACGCGCTGTGCTCGTCCCGCAGGATGCGCTCCTCCTCGATCCACATGTGTTTGCGCGCGAGTTCTGAGCTCACGTCGACGCACGGGTAGTTGTAGTCTCCGAAGAGGTACTGCTTGCTGTGCTCGTACAGCTCCTCGTCCGTGTCGTCGATCTCAAAGGGAAGCTCGTACCCCTCCTCCGCGAGCGGGTCCCCGGAGAAGAGTGAGAAGCCTTCGTCTGGTGGAGAGAGTAGGTCCGGGGCGGTGTGCACCACATCGGCGGCCTGTGAACCGAGCAACGGTGCGTAGACCTCCTCGGTCTGTTCGGATCCGGCGAGTCGCCCAACGGCCTTGTTGACCCGGCGTTCAAACTTGCCAGGGGGGCGCGAAGTCGTTGCCGGCTGTGGAAGCCAGTACTTGCGTCTTCCACCCTGGCTGTATCGCAGACCCGCTCGTATCCGCCGGTCACGTCCTGCGCCTTGGTGAATCTGACCCTCGCTCGGCTCGAACTCGCGGTAGTCCATGCCTTCGCCACGAAGAGTGATCTTGACGTCCTCCACCACGTCCCGAAGGCCGAACGCGTCACGGAACGCATAGGGGAAGGGAAGCCGGGCGACGTAGGAGGTGTGTTTGTCGACGTAGTCGCGCGTCGCGAACGCATACATGTGCGCCACGGCGAAGATAGGCATCTCCAAGCAAATGAGCGTGTCTGTGAGGCCCAGCGAGATATGCTCGTTGTCGGTATACGGCCCCAGCTTCGTGATCGCACCGCCGGCGACGAGGATGGAGATACCGAGCGACTGCCAGAAACAAAAGAACAGGATGCCCTTGACACAGAGAAATTTGGGCATAGGGCTTCACAAAATCAGAGGGGGCTTGCAACGGAGAGATGGGGTGTCGACATACCGGAATGGCTTCAGATCGTCATTGACGCACATCCAGAATATGGCGAGACAGTACAGCGCCAAGCATATACTGACGTTGTACACGATGCTGATATATAGGTATCCGGAGCCTGCACGGAGGTCTCCTTCGTTGTACTTTCCGACTGCCTTGAGGATGACCGTTGCAAGGGCAAGGATTGGCTTCAGTTGGACATACTCTGTACACAAACACATGAGCGCCAGTGCGGCTATCCAGCCACAGTTCAACTCACGGATGACACCCCGCTTCAGAAACAAGAATGTATGCGGGTCACTCACATCCACTTCCCTCCAGAACAGATTTCCGGGGAACACGGGATATTTCGGTGGCCGTCCGTGCAGTAGTATCAGGAGCGACCTTTCGCCGCCGAGGTATGCAATGAGCAGATCGAAGAAGCAGTAGATCACAAAGGCCTGTATGCGGTGTATGAGTTGGTGTTCACGCATACCGCTTGTACGACATACCTCGTAGATATCTCGTACAGCATCAATGAAGAACGCGGCCTCGAGCGAGAATAAGGATATGAAAGATGCAATAGCATACAGTGGCACCATGAGCATGATTCGTACAACCTGTCTGCCACGAGAGTCACCACCGAAACCTTCATGATATCTTCAGGAGTACGTACCGTTGGAGATGTGGTTTCCTGTAGTTCTTGAGATGCATTGTGATAGAAACTGCAGAGACGATTGTTGCGACCGCTGTGCAGACTCCAGCCACAAGGAGGATAGGTAGGGGGAGTGCCGATCCAGAGCCATGGCCCATGTTGGGCAGTATACCCGTCGCGGTAAGCCCTGAGCTCGCCATGCCCGTAGGCTTGATGGTCGTCGGCGAAGAGGCTGAGGAGCAGGCTGCGCGCCGGGCTGCGCAATACGCGGTGAAGCTTTGAAGTCAAGGGAGTTGTGAACTAGTCTATGACGCGCGCCGCGGTGCAATACAAGATAGTTTTCGAATATATTTATTTGTGCGAGAATAAGCGGTAATAATCCTACTGTTGGTACTTAGATACTCGACTCACGACACTCCTACCTCTCCATCCTACCTCCATCATCATGCTCTCCCTACGCGTTTTCCGTCGCGTCAACGCGTCGTTGACCTCGTCTACTGGACTTCTGCATTCCACGAACGCGCGGCAGCGTGTCGCGGCGCGAACGTACCTGACGACCGCGTCTGTTGCTTCACCTGCTGCCAAGTCACCCAAAGGAAACGAGCCGGCTAAGACAGAGGCCGCGCCACAGAAGAAGAGGCGCACTTCTGCTGAGGTCCAAGAGGCCAGAACCGCAAGGGAGCAGGCGCGGGCAGCGAAACAGAAGGAGAAGGCAGCAAAGGAGAAGGCCAAAGCCAAAGCCGCCGCGGACAAAGCGAAGGCCAGGGACAAGGCCAAAGCGAAGGCCGAGAAGCTGAAGGATCCAGGACTGCGCCTCAAGGCCCCGTTGAAGTGTTCGTGCGCTCTTACCTCTCTATGCTTTGAGGCGGACGCTCATTCCTCAGGGCGGATGCGTGTTTGACTTCGCAGCGATCAAGCTCAACAAGGACGAGCTGCCGCCCAAGCGTCCACCCACCGCGTACAACATCTTCGTGCAGGAGATCTACAGCAGTATTCTTCCGGACCACGAAACAAACGGTGACCACGATGCGGTCACAACCGTCTTTAAAGACCGCATCAAGCTGGTGTCAGAGCGCTGGAACAATATGAGTGAGGACGAGAAGAAGGTGCGCATGACATTCCCTGGTCTAAATTCGGAGCAATTCTCATCACGGTCGCAACAGCCGTATCGCGAGAAGGAGCAAGAAGCCAGGGCCCAGTATGAACGGGATGCCGAGGAGTGGTATCGGACCACCGACCCGCGCATTATCCAAGCTGTGCGAGCTCAAAGGAAGACTACGCCGGAGAAGCCGACAGAGTTCAGGCGTCCTCTATCTCCGTTCATCAAGTATGTATGTCATTCGTCTCCACGGGCACGTCTGTTGACGACGTGCTCGCCCCGGCACGTTAGGTTCAGCATCGCGAAGCAAGGAGAACTGAAAGTTCCAGAGGGGTTGAATGGCACAGAGTCAGTCAATCAGCGCGGCAAGCAACTCAGCGAGATGTGGCGTAACGTCCCCGCAGAGGAGAAGGCGGTATGTCTTCCCCACGTTACCTCGGTGTGTGCACCGCTAACGCTCTCCCCAGCGCATGTCTGCCGAATACAAGAAGGATCTGGAGGTTTATCGCGAGCAGATGAAGCAGCGACAGGGGGTGTCCAAGGCCTAATGTGGTCAGCTCTCCTAGACTGGTCAGCCCGCAACATCTCTGCTTTTTCGGGCTCCCGTATATCTTATACATCCATTCATCCCCTTCTCACATGACGATCTCCTACTTCGAGGGCGATAATGCCCATTTTAAGGACTGCTTCGTCTATCGTTACAACCCTAATATCTAGTAGCTCGTGCAGTGCTTCCGACAATATGTCAAATTCATTGACCCGATCCATGCTACATGCACGCAGATTGTACATGCAGGGCCGTCGGTCGCCTTTCGAGCCTCGGAGCTTGATTGGGGTATCGCCGCTAGCATACACAAGCTGTCTGGGCATAAATCAAAATATATCCGTCTCTGGAGGGCTGAGCGATGGGAGGAAAGGGAATTCACAGTAAGGGGGTGGTGAGGGTAGGGGAGGGTGTTGTAGAGGAGACCACGAGCGATGCAAACGAGCGACAGCGGGTTTAGGAAGAAGGGTATAAGGTATGCGGAGCCGACAAACGAGGAGAACGTACTGAGCAATAATGATGGAAAGGAAATGGGACAGGTGAAAGAAAATGTCAAGACATGCCAGCGTACCCTCGAGCCTACAACGCCGGCGCCACGGTCCACGACCAAACGGGAAACATATACGGAACTTCATGAGGAGGAAGTAGGTCCGTTTAGAGCCTGTGCCCTGGGACGGCCCAGAAGATCATGGTGAGCGCGACGGAGCACGCGGCGACGAGGACGGACACCCAGATCGCACGCCCGAGCAAGAGCTTCTTGACGTAGGGTTCGCGGATGCTGAGCGTCCGGAACGGGGTCGACTCGGACTGGCCGAGGAACACCAGAATGGGGTCGAGCTCGTACTGATGTGAAATGAGGAAGAGAATGGCGAGCGTGTACGGGATGAAAAGCTGTGCGATCGTTAGCGGCTAGTGTTGCGAGAGAAACGAAGCGATGCTGCTCACGAAGAATCGCTTGGATTTAGGCTGAACGTCGAGGAAGATGAGGGAGAAGCCGACCGCGAGCCCGATCCACAGGATGATGAGCCCTGCAATCAGCCTGACGAGCGCGGACACAGGCGTGAGATTCCCAAACGCCTTCGCTCGGAGGAAGCGTGGGAAGGCGTCCTGCTCCATCGCTCGGTAGCAGTACTCCTTCTGCGAGTGGAACATGTCCGGGATCTGCGCCATGAGCGCGATCTCGTTCTGCGACTTCGGCTCGTGCGTGCTGCTCAGCGGGAACGTGTGTATGCGCAGCGCGGGCGGGAGGTAGATCTCGTGGCTCTCGTTTGAGCCGGGCGTGTTCCCCGCGGGAGACAAATAGCGGTAGTAGATGCGCTCGGCCGACGCGATGAGGTCCTGGCGGGTGATCGCCTGCGAGCGGGGAATGATGGTGGGCGCGCGCGACGCCCGCTTGAAAAGCGTGGGCGTCCGTCCGGAGAGCGAGAACGGCGTCGTCGAGCGAGGTGGCTCCGTCGTCCCCACGGCGGTATTGCCACCTGGCGAGATCGACCTCATGCGGGGGCTGGGACTGCGGGCGTTCGCCTTCTCGTCTGCCGCGGCGAGGTTCTGCCTGTCTTGGTCGGAGAACATATCGCCCGTGCTCGCCGTGCTCCGCTTGGTACCCGTGTGCGGGTTGAGGCCTACCACGGTGCCGTAGATAGAGCCGCGCCTACGCGCATAGTCCCAGTACTCCGGCCAGTCTTCGCGGATGGTGCGCCCCGACTTGCGGACGTCCTTGAAGTAGGCGCGGCAGAGGTTCTCGTGCTGCTGCACGTCGAGCCAGAAATCTAGAATGTCTTCTGCGCCCTCACGTTGCAGGAAGAGGCTAGCGTAGTCGATCACGACATGGGCATGAGGTAGACGGTATGTCGCGGCAGCCTGGCAACTCACTAGAACATGAACAGATCCACGGGCGGACGCGTGCGGCGCGAGAGGACCTCCGTGAAGGTAGGAAGACGGTGTTTGCGGTCTTTGGCCCAGTCATCCTGGCGGCGTTGCTCGTCGTCCATGGCGGCGTGGTCGCTGTCGGCGACGGTGAAGAGGGGGCGAAGGAGAGCGCCGGGAACGTGGTTGTCGCGACGTTCGGTGTTCAACAACTCATGCCTCTCAGGGGGTTATCCGTCCAAATATGGGCATAGATACCCTGAGATTATTACGCGGGGTAAATAATCCTCGAAATACACGGCGGCTTGCCGGACGCGCCCAACTCCTTGACTTCGGCCACCATGTCGTCCTTCGCGAAAGCTCTCTCTCCTGCGGTTAGGGAAATCCGTATCCTCTGCTGCCAGACGGGCGCGCCGTCTGCGGGCACTCGGTGAGCTATGCACTCTTGTTGAATGCGCATATACCGACCCGTCCCAGCCAATTCATCACGTCCCACTACCCGACGCTCAAGCAACACAACCCGGACCTCCCCATCCTTATCCGTCAGGCGAAGGGAACCCCTGCGAGGATATTCGCGCGTTTTGGTACGTTGCATGAAACAGTTCGTACGCGCATCGCGTGCTAAGGTGGTGTTGCTTGCAGAGCGGGGACAGGAGAAGCACGTAGAGGTCGAGGGCCTCTCGTCTTCGGACGTAGCGTCCAAGCTCTCCCAGTTGTTGAACATCTCATAATATGGCTTCGGCACCCCGTCCTTGTTGTCGACGCTATTGATATCTCTTGCTGGTACACGGACAGCTTGTTGTGAGCTCTATCGACCTGGCTCATGGTGCGTGTAATATCTGTCATCCTTCTCTTCCATCACATGCATATCCCCACTCGGACCCCGGGCAACAACCGTGTACCACGTGCGGAAGCGTAGCGAGCAAAACCCATAGAAACTTCGGCTTCACATGAAACTTGTTCTGATCCGAACTCCCGAGACAAAACGTACTGCCATACTACACACAGCTACGACCGCCGGTATATAAGCATGGGACTCGAATGATGCTTCCCTTTACTGTTCTTGTGAGACATAGAATGTCGAAGCAACTTGTGTGGTTCATCACTGGTGAGCTCCCCCAGCTACCTCGTGCTCGTCGCATTCAATCATTTCCCCGCCAGGTGCATCCACTGGACTTGGTCTTGCGCTCACCAGGCGTATCCTCGAGCGCGGAGACCTTGTTGTCGCGACTGCCCGGAATATCAACCGATTCGAGCCGCTACTCTCTCACCCCGACACCGATCTCACCCGCATACATATACTCGAGCTTGACATCACGTCTCCCTTCTCGATTGTCCAGGATACTGTCAAGAATGCGGTCAACCGCTGGGGGCGTATTGAGGTGCTCGTGAATAACGCAGGGACTGGCGGTGGTGTCGGCCCGAGTGAGGAGTTGGGGTACGTAAACAGGTCGGGATATGCACAGTTCCATTAACATGTTCAACTGCGTCGGGCGGCCTTAGCCTCGAACTTATGATGCGGGTCATGAAGACAAACTATGCAGGTACTGTCAATGTGACGAACGCCGTTCTTCCATACATGCGCGAGCGCCGGGAAGGCACGGTGCTCATCGTTGGCAGCCGGTCGGCGTACCGCAACGAATTCTTGGTGAGCATCTGTGCTGATCACAGCGTTACTGAGCTGAGCCGGCTTATGGAACTAGGGTCCCGGTAAGCTGAGTTGCGCTGGCACCGTCAACGCATCCCTAAACACTGTTGTAGCTGCTTATGCCGCGTCCAAAGCTGCCGTACACTGTGCGTCAAGATCAGACCCTGTTCCACCCTTGGACGCTCACCCTTCCCGCAGCATACGGCGAGACGCTCTCGGCAGAGGTGGCAGAGTTCAATATACGCGTCTCGGTGGTCGTTCCGGGGGCCTTCGACACCGGGCTGGCGCTACCAATTGTTGGAACGCCCATCCCGGACTACAATCGTGCGCGGGAAGCGCTTCGCAAGCGCATTGAGGATCGGGAAAACATGCCAGTCAAGGGCGACCCCGAGAAGGCGATGAATGCGGTTATGGACGCCGTCAGAGGCGAGGGGAAGGCGGCGGGGAAGGGCAAGCTGCCGTTGTGGCTGTTCTTGGGCGGCGACTGTTTGGTGGATGTAAATTCGAGGGCGGACGAGTTGAAACAGGTGGCCAAGGAGTGGGCGGATGTGGGGACGGGGCTTGGGAAGGATGACGCTCTTTAGGTCACGTTTTGCCGTATTGCGGGCGTAACGAGGTATCGCCACATTTCCGACGATGAACACGGAGTGGCGCATATAGCCAGTCTCTGGCGTCCGGATTTCGGATGATACCGCTGCCTTTATGCTGCCTGCGAAACGCTGGCTTACGACGTCCTATTATGAAGGTACACGCTGGAGATACGCGCATCGCGGCCCTGTCCGAGGGAAGCGCAAGATTGGATAGCAGGACATCGGACGTACGGTCGCATCGCAGTTACTCCAAACTGTATGTGTTCTTCTCGAGCTGTAGACATTGTCAGACATGTAGCAAGAGCGCTAGATCCATAAAGACGTACCTCCGCCTCGAGCTCGCGCCTGACCCGGTACTCTTCGTCCGCCTTGATCACAACGTGGAAATCATCCAGATCCTCAATGATGAAGTTGTCTCTCTCGTTCAGCGTGAGCAGAATCTGCTTCACGGCCGAGTCACTGGCACAGATAGACGGTTTGAGTTGTGATATGCGCGATGGACGATCGCACAAACCAGGTGAGAAGCACTCCTAGAATGTGAGAAGCGGTAAGCGGCACCGCGGTGAGAGCGGCCCTGGGACGCACCTCGTATGGCCTTCATGCTCCTACGCGCTATCCGGGCGGTTCCCAGAACACCTCAGTGCCGGTGGAGACGGCGGACGTGGTGGGCGGAGACAAGACGATTGGCGCCGCGCAGGACCGGAGCAGGCACGGGACATCGGGGCGAGGGTGAGAGCCCGAGTCCGCTGAGTAGCGGGGGATTTCATGAACAACGCCCACGCCCTCAGCCGTCTCTTCCGTAACATACCCTCTGCACGACTTGCCAGCGAGCGCGCCCCACTTCCGACCACTTTTATAAGAAGGAGCAGCACGAAAATGCCGATCCCGCCAGCGCTGTTGACCCCGAACCTCTCGTGAGTCCGCCCAGCCCGAGCGTCCCTCCGCACGTCGATCAGCTCGACGGAGCGGCGCCCACAATTTTTGCTCATGTTGTCATCTCCCCTCATCCCCGCCGTCTGCCTCGACGAACCTGCGCCCCTCCACGCTCTCTGGCACAGGACGCCCTCCGATGGCGCGTATCCCCCGCCTCTGCGGCCGACTCTGGCCGGACAGAACAGCCAGTACATCACTAGCAGCACGCCCCATCTTCTGAACGTGCCCCCACCGAAAGGTCAGCATCAAGCTTCAAGCAGCCTATAGATCAGGCCGAGGTCTCTGATGCGTGTGAGGTAGCTCCTCCGCCGACTTCTACCGTCGAAGCGTCGAAGCGTCTAGCCGCCTGGACTGCGGTGGACAGACACATCCACCCCGAACACAAGGTATGTTTCCCTCTGTCACGATAATCCACTGGCTCAAAATGCATGCGCCGGGAAGGTCATCGGCATTGGTTCAGGTAGGATGAGCTACAGGATGCACTTTGTAATTTGACTAACACATATGTTTTTGACTTAGGCTCTACTGTCCCTTACGTCGTCGAGCGTATTGTCTCCCAGGGCAAGGCACTGAACAAGGACCGAGTCTTCATCCCTACCAGTAAGCATTGGCGAAGGCCCCGTTAAATTGCAGGGCTAAGTTCTTCTGTTAGGCTTCCAGTCCAAGGAGCTGATCGTGAATGGCCAACTGCTTTTGGGCGATGTCGATCAATACCCTGTTATCGACGTTACGATAGATGGAGCAGACGAGTACGTCCGCTTAACTCAGATTCACTGATCTGTGCAAAGCTGACCGTATGCAAACAGGGTCGACACCGACCTGAACTGCATCAAGGGTGGAGGTGGCTGCCACCTTCGTGAAAAGGTCCTGGCGGAAGCCGCAGACACGTGCGTCCCATCCTCATAGCTTCATGTATGCGCGGGAAAACTCATCGGTAACTAGTTTCATTCTTGTCGCGGATTACCGCAAGAACTCCAGCGTGCTAGGCACGATGGTGAGTGCGGTGTATGCTATGCCCACGGATATGGGTAGCTAACTACTCTTGCTCTACAGTTCAAGCAGGGTATTCCGATCGAGGTCGTGCCGTTCGCGTACACCAAGATTCTGCAGAACCTGCACCTCATCGGTTCGCCCAAGGCGGTGCTCCGTATGGCGAAAGCGAAGGCGGGACCCGTAGTGTCCGACAACGGCAACTTCATCATCGACGCGCCCTTTCCGGAGGAGATGATGAAGGATCCGTACACGGTGAGCACACCGACATTTAGTCATTATCATTGTCCGATGCTGAGTGGGGAACCGTTCCTTAGCTGCTCACCCGTATCAAGATGCTTACGGGTGTCGTCGAGGTCGGCCTGTTCTGCCACATGGCGAAGGCGGCCTACTTCGGCAACGCGGACGGGAGCGTCACGATCAAGTTCCACGACGGACAAGTAGAGCAGGTGCAGGCAGACAAAAGCCCCCTCATCGAGAAGCCGGAGCAGTTCTGAGCGCTTCACGAGACGAGCTGGATGACGCATATCCTGGCGGTATGGTGACGAAGACGAGATGATGACCCAAGGAATAGATAGGTAAGTCTGTGTGCGGGCAGGGTGGGGTTGGCTATATGCTAACAAGGAAGTAGAAGTATGCTACATGTATTCTCGCCAATCGATTTGTATATTTTGCCATAGCGTTCTGCATGCAACGGTTTTCCGTAGAAGAAGTCATGAAGAGAGTACTTCAGATGACTGAGATGCAAACCTGTGGATGTTAGTCTGCAACAACGGACCCCACTTCATCAACGACATGGTTCACCATAGTAGGCGTATCACTGTATACAATCCCCCGACAAGTGGCTCATTGTTTCCTTTGGCACAGAATATGTAAAGGCTCTGTCTAGACCTGCGCCAATCTGTCAGGCGAAAAGTCGGCGGTCCAAGCGCACTCCAATCGCGCCTCAAAGCCAACCGGCCAAGCGCCGAGCACAAAGCGCGCAAGTCATGTGCAGAAACGCGGGCCGTCGCGACGACGCGGTGAGCCTCTGAGCCACAGACCCTAGCAATGTGAGCCTCTTAGCTACTGCCTTCGCGGCATGGGCACTTATTGTTAACTGTCCTGTGTAGAGCAACCAAGAGTGCTCATCGCAATATACATCAGAGTTTTCCGGTATAGAGATGCCCCTCAGCAAACCGCTCGACACATCGCGTCTTCCTGAACGTACGGGCCAGAGACGGCGGCATGACACGGAGCTACAGGCAGAAGTGACCGAACAAATAGCTGCATACAGCGCCGCTCGAGGTGAGCCTCTCGTGAGCCTCTCAAATATTCCATATACGGCGATTTCGAGCCACTGAGCCACTTCCAAACAGCCCATAGCAAGAGGTGAGCCACCCGCTCTTCCATCCCAGGCAGGACACGCGGTTGTGTGGCTCAGTGAGCCTCTCGCCCTGTGTGCCGCTGTTTGCACACACTTGACATTCCTGGCGAAACGCAATCCGCTCCGCCCGCGCCTCACGAAAAGCAATCCATCAAGCAATCCGCCCTGGATTGCCCCCTCATGGCCCTGCGACGTCCAGTATAAATGGGAGGGGGGCGGGGAGGTAGGAGAATCATCCCCCGACACCCCCAGTCGCGTCCTCCCTCCTCCGAGCCGCTCCCCGCCCGCTCCCTGCCCCCTCCCTCAACACACATACCCATCTACCCATCTACACATATCTGCCGTCATGGCCAAGACCACCAGCAAGAAAGTCAGCACTGGCAAAAGCGCCAGGCGTCGGACGACAAAGGTATGTGGCTAACTTGGCTGCTTCACCGTAGTTGTTCGCTGACCGGCATACTGTATGCAGAGTGTCCAGTGCCCCAAGTGCTCCCAGACTGTGAGCAGGTCGTCGGACCTGAAACGCCATATGAAGGTACACGAGGCCCCGTACGTTCTTCTGACTTTGCTCCCATCCCTCACCCTGCTGACACGCCCTCGCAGTGAGTTCGTGTGCCCCGAACCCGGCTGCGGCCACTGCACCCGTCAAAAGTCTAATATGGTGTCACACATGGCCACTCAGTACGTCTCCTTCTCGCTCTCCTGCATTGCCAACATGCTCAACGAGCCACAGCTCCCGCGACCGCATCCATGTGTGCGAAGAACGCTGGATCAACGAGGATGACGAGGTGACGCCCTGCTATGCAGCATTCACGGACCCATCTGGCCTTTGCCGCCACCGCAAGCAGCATTTGGATAAGGACGGGGAATTCGGGATCGTCTTCCGCGCTGCTCGTTTGCAGCAGAAGGAGAAGGAGGAGTACGAGCTGGCCATTGCGGAGCGCATTACGATCCAGGAGGTGCGCAACCTGCTGAACGGGCAAAAGTCGAAGTCGAAGTCGAAGAAGGTCGCGTCCTCTGCCAAGTCGGTCGCCTCTTCTTCCGCCTCTTCCTCCGCCGGCCCTTCGTCCTCTCAGCCCATCCCCTCGCCTACCGCCCAGCCCATCGACCTCGCGCCCATCGCATCGACCGGCTCCTTCGAGAGCGACCCTCTCATGCGCGAGTACTCCGCCTACCCCTCCTTCGATGCGCCCGCCGTCGACTCGAGCCTGCTCTTCGACGGCACTGGCTTCGACACGTCCTTCGACACTTCCTTCGACACTTCTTTCGACACGTCCTTAAGCGGCGAGAGCTTCGACTACTCGCTCGGCGGCCCGAGCTTCGACTGCTCCTTGGATGCCATGTCCCAGTTCGCCGCGCCCGCCAACCGCTGGCAGCAGCAGCCCCAGATGCAGAACTTCGTCGACGTCATTGAACAGACAAACAATCTACTCCCCAGCCAACATTCACAACAATTCTTTGGCGCACCCACCGATCTCTCGATGCCCGGCAACTCCTCCTACGACTTCTCCTCCGCGCCCGGCATGTCTCAGCCCGCGATGGGTTGCGGTATGTCAGACTGGGGATATACCTTGGCCAACTCGTCGATGGGCTCGAACATGAGCATGGGCATGAGCTCGTGCGCTGACTTGGGCGCTGGCAGGGGCATAGCAGGCATGCGCATGGACATGGGCCTCCCGGCCCCATTGTCATTCGACATGCCGGAGTTCCCGCCGATGGGCCCGCACTACGCGCGACCATTGATGGGCTGGGATGGGCACTACGGCGCTCCCTCACCTTCGGGCGGTTCCTCAAATGCCTCCTCGCCGTCGGCGAACGGCATGACCGTCGAGGACTACCTGCGCTACACCTCGTGAGCTGCTCGCGTGTCTCGAACGTCTCTCTTCTCTATCTCTCTGTGCTCGCATCTTCCTCGCATCTTCTCGGTATCTCACTTTCCTCTGATGCATCTCCCCTCTCCGCCTCTGGATTCCGGCACCGTTTCTCGCGCATCTCACCTCACATTCCTGGTCCTCGCATAGCGCATCGTGGACTCTTGCATCTAGATATCGTACAGTATCCCTTATACCGTTCCAGACGTAGCTTATTTGCCTCTGCGCACATTCCTATCCGCCACCGTTCCCGTTATTCGCTGTTGTCTTACCGGATGTATTTGTGTTCTGTATCGTCTGTTGCAATGCAGTGGTCCCCTGGACCTGCTCTCTGTTGTATCTCTTGATGCGTGCCACGACTACTTGGACCACTCGACACAAACAGGAAATCAAAGGGCCTTCGGCAAACAATGCAGAGGTAAATCTCGCAGATCCTACTGGCGCGGCCCTGACGATGACATCGGCTCTAGCCGAGTGGCTCGTACCTCGTCACGCTTGCCGCGCTTCCGAGCCACTCGCATCCAACTCTTCCTCCGCCCACAACCACAAACCGCGATCACAAGTCGCAAACATCGCGATATGTTGTACGACGTATGCAAATCATATCTTGACGCACTATCTAGGTATCTTCGAAGGTTACCGCGGGGTTTGTCCTCATGATCTTCGCGAACCTCTTGCCACTGCTTCCACAGCGCGGAACCATGCCGGCGGCCCGTGTCTTGCGGGGAGAACACATTCTACGGCCCGCCATAGAGCGACTGATGCTTCAGGTGATAGCTCCTTTGCTCGAGGTTCGTCTTCTCTTTCGCCGAACCTTTCAGCGCAGGCCGAGCCTGATGGCTCACTATAGGCACAGATACTGTTTTCGGCAAGGACCATGTGTATCAAAGCTGTGGGCTTTGTGGCGAGACCCGAGGCCAACGGACGGTCCGCTGAACGAGGATCCGCATGACTGGAGCTGGAGTGCTGCTGGAGTGGCTCGCCCAGCGAGGCTGAGCGAGCACCGCACCGTGCTCGGTGATTTGAGACGGGGAAGCTCTTTCGCCATGCGGTACCGCCCTGGAGGAAGCGCGAACGTCATTTCACGGTACGCTATATATCCACCGCCGTCCCTGGCAGTATCTCCCGGACGCTGCGCTCCAGACGTACTTGCACTCGCCATGCGGTCAGTCCATGCCGTTTTTGTGCTTGTGCTTTCTCTCGCGCGGCTCTGCACAGCCCAATCGGGTACCCTTGGTCTCCAGGATGGCTTTCTCAGCTTCGATACGCCCTCCTTCAGCGTTCAGCTTGTCAAGGATTCGCAGACGCTATACTCGTTGAAGACTAAGGGAAACTCCTCCGGGCTTGACTTCATCCCTGCGGACGTCATGGCTCAACGGCAGTCCAACGGAAACTACCATCTCGGCGACCTCACATTCCGCGCGAGGATCGCAGGCTCGTCGGCCTGGACGAGTGGAGACACATCAGCGCAGAGACACAACGTCGCGCCGCTGAGTACCACTGGGAGTACGCTAGCGGCCGCGAACCTATCCCCGACCTTGCCAAGCGGGTCCCTCTTGAACATCACACGCCGATGGGTTCTGAGCAACAACGAACTGCAGCTTCTCTTCGACGTCACCAACTCACAGAAACAAGCTGTCGAGATCGGCGCTTTGGGGGCGCCCCTCGAGTTCAACAACGTGAGTGCATTTCACTCCGATTCTGGGACACAGAAGATGAACGACGCTACAGATTTTCACCGGCCGCACTGCAGCTAAGACCAACGAGCTTTGCAGCCTCTTCGACCCGTACATCGGACAGGACGCAGGATACGTGCAAGTGACGCCGTTGCTAGGAACGCTCCCGCCTCTCCTCGTCCTCCCTGTCGGGAAGTCCCCTCTGGAAGGATGGCGATTTCTTCCCGAGGACACCTCTACGTCCTTAGGATACCAGTCGCAGACCTTCGAAGGCTTGTACGAGTGGCAGTTCCACACCCTCGCATACGCGCAGAACGAATGGAAGAGCGTTACGCCATGGAACGCCCCTTCTTCAGCTACTCTACAACCCGGAGAGACTCGGACGTACGGCCTGCGCTTCGTCTTGGCGCCGTCCATCCGCGACATCGAGAGCGCATTGCAGGCGGCAAAGCGCCCCGTAGCCGTTGGCATTCCTGGCTACATACTGCCGTCCGACCAGCCGGGAAAGCTATTCCTCAGCTTCTCCTCCGCTGTGAAGTCTCTTTCTGTAAGCCCCGCCGGCGCGCTCACTTGGACGACAAACACCGACCCGACGTCATCCGCCTGGGTCGGCTACACCATCACCGGCCACACCTGGGGACGCTCGCGCCTCACCGTCACCTACGCCGACGGGACCGTTCAGACCGTCCACTACTACGTAACGAAGCCGGCGACACAGGTCCTCGCCGATCTCGGGAACTTCCTCACGACGGACTCGTGGTTCGACGACCCCTCGGACCCGTTCCGCAGGTCACCCTCCGTCATTAGCTACGATCGCGAGGTGAACGCGGTGGTAAAGGACGATCCCAGGGCATGGATTCCCGGCTTGAGCGATGAGGCTGGCGCGGGATCGTGGCTCGCGGCTTCGGTCAAGCAATTCGCGCAGCCCAACGCCGCCGAGGTTGCCAAGATGGAGCAGTTCGTCAACGAGACGCTCTGGGGATCTATTCAGAATCCCGATGGTACGTACCGTGACTAGATTGGAGATCGTGTACTAACTTAGCATCTTCATAGGTTCGGTGAAGAAGGTACGCTGGGTCTCGGAGCGTTGACCTACAAGACTAACTCGTATTGTAGGCCGTCTACTTCTACCAGCCCAACCTCGTACCAAACTACAACTACCCTTCGTCTATATTCTGGGGCAACTGGTGGTCATGGAACCAGGCCGCGTCCTTCGCGACGGACCGCGCTTACGACTACGTGCACGTCATCGCCGCCTACTGGTCCCTCTACCGCGTCGCACGCAACTACCCGAGCCTCGTGAATATGCATACCTGGGAGTGGTACCTCAACCAGGCGGTCATGACTGTGGCGAGCATGACGAACGGCAGGGTGGGGTACGCCGACGATGGCCTGATGGAGGAGACGGTTATCCGATACTTGTTGGACGACTTGAAGAGGGAGGGCCTGACGGCGAATGCGACGCTCGTCGAGAGTCGAATGCGCGCTCGTGAAAACAACTGGGCAGGCGAACGATACCCGTGAGTAGTGAGATGCGACGGTCGTATCCAGTATTGACGTTGCGGGTGGCCTCTAGCTTTGGCTCCGAGATGGCTTGGGACTCCACGGGTCAAGAGGGCGTGTACGCATGGGCGACGTACTTCAACGATACGACGACGGCCTTGAACACGCTCAACTCCATCCTCGCGTACCAGCCCACCGTGCCGCACTGGGGTTACAACGGCAATGCTAGGCGTTACTGGTAAGATACGCCCTACGTGCTTCTCAGATGAGCTGCGATTCACAAGAACACAGGGATAACGTCTACGGCGGCAAGCTTCAGAGAATTGAGCGGCAGATCCACCATTACGGCAGCGGCCTCAACGCCATCCCGCTCATCTCCCAGTTCCGCACGACGCCCACCGACTACTACCTCCTCCGCGTCGGCTTCGCGGGTCTGAGCGGGCCGCTCTCGAACATCAACCAGGGCGGGTTCGCCGCCGCGTCCTTCCACTCCTTCGCGGACACGCTCAAGTGGGACGGGTACTCGGGCGACTACGGCCCGAACTTCGTCGGCCACGCGCTCGAGATGGGCACGTACGTCGTCGACCATCCCGACTTCGGCTGGCAGGCGTTCGGGGGGAACGTGCTCGCGACGTCGCCGACGGTCAGGGTGCAGACGTTGGACTCGCTGCGTCGCCGGGTGTTCATTGCGCCGATCGGGGCATGGCTCAGCCTCGACGCGGGAGCGTTCACCGAGGTCGACTTCGACCCGTCGAAGAAGTCTGTGACTTTGTCCATCAGCGCTGCAGCTCCTGGTGCATCGGGCGCCGCCTCCGCTCCCGCGGCCCGTCTGGTGGTTGCCAACACCGCGCAGAACGGCCTGGGAGTGCTCAAGCCGACGGGCAGCTTCAAGCAGGACGCAGGGGCATGGGTGATCCCTTTCAGCAGCGGGAAGGCCTCGGTTATGCTCACGCTTTGAAGATTCACCAAGAAATTGTTGCACAATGATATTGTCGGTACATGCCTGATACATTCGCACTTATCTATCTACTTCGTCTCACCAGCGACCTCTTTGTACCAACCAACTTCAAGATTTACAGGGAGTATGCCTTCCACACGCGCTCCGCAACGATGCTCTTCGGGCAGTGCCGGCCGGTCCAGAGGTGGAACTGGTGGTAGCCCTGCTCCAAGAGCACCTCGACGCCCTTCACCGTGCGCCAGTGCTTGCCGACGTTCGCCGCCAGCGAGAGAAGCGGCGTCTCGGCGGGCTTGTAGGCCATGTCGATCACGACGCCGCCCGTGGTCGCAGCAAAGAGGGTGCTGGGGAGGTAGAGGGCGTCCGCAGCGAAGCGGTCGAGCGAAGTCGCGGAGGCCGGGACAGTCGAGATGATGACTGTCGGGGCGGGCCCGCCGTTGGGCCACACGCCAAGGTTGTCGACGAGCTTCACTTTCGCCTCGGGGAAGGCTGCGACGAGCGTCTCGGCGCTGGCACGGGTCCGGTTGAACAGGTAGATCGTCTGGACGCCCAGCTTCCACAACGCGTAGATCGCCGCGCGAGACGTGCCGCCCGCGCCGATGACGAGAGCTGCCTCGGGAGTGAGGATCGTCGGCGGGAGAGACCTCTTGATGCAGTGCGTGATGCCGCGCCAGTCGGTGTTGTCCCCGTAGAGCAGAAGGGAGCCGTCTTCTCTCTTCTGAGGGATGACGGTGTTCACCGCGCCGATGGCCTCCGCGTCCGCGGAAAGCTGGTCAAGGAGCGGCATGATATCTCTCTTGAACGGAATCGTCACCGACGCTCCACCGAAGTCCGGCGACGTGATGGCTGCTTTGATCTCCTGTCCTACGGTCGAGGTCTCCAGGAGCTCGTACCTGTGCGGAAGCCCGAGCGCCTCAAACGCGGTGTTGTGCAGGGTCGGAGACATGGAGTGCGCGATCGGGGTCCCGAACAGGTAGAACTTCTTCGCGGGCAGCTGACCCAACAGGTGGAGGGCAGTCTGTATCTGAGCGAAGGAGAGCTGGCCCGGCGCAGCCTTCGACGGTAGAAGCGGATGGGTGACCGGGCTGAAGGTCGAGTTGAGGATGCGCGACATCTGGCCCTCGATGCCCATGTTCAGCGCGATGATGGGCTTCGCGTTCGGGGCGGCCTGCATGCGCAACACGAAGTTGTGGAGCGCGAAGTTGTCCTCGAGGGTGTTCGCCTTGCCCACGATCTTGACGATATCGCCGAAACCGTGCGCGATGCGGTACCGGTCCTCGACAAGCTTGCCGTCCCAGCGCATGTTGCCGCTCCAGTCGTGCCAGGAAGCGAGAATCTGCGAGTGGCCCTTGCGCGATATGAGGTCCCGGATGTTCTTCTCCGACCACGAGATCTCGACGTCGATGTACTCCACGCCAAGACGGACAGCTGTGAGGAAGAGCTCGAACGCTTCCTTCTCTGCGCTGTCGGGGAACTGGCCTCCCTGGGCGACCGTTCTGACGGTGAAGATGAGAGGAAGACCGGTCTTGTGCCTCAAAGCCGCGATCTGGTCGGTCACGTAGGAGGTCGGAGGGATGTAGGGGCCGACCTTGTCGAAGTCGCGGGGAGACCTGAGAAGATCCACGCGCACCTCGATCGCGTCGACGCCCGCAGTCATCTCCTGAACATATGGCAGCGCGGGTGTGATGTCAGGGTACGTGAGGCAGAGGAAGTACGACCGTTTCCCCTTGGCGAGGTTGGGTGCGAGGTTGGTCTGCTGTCCGGTGATGTGGTTGAAGAACCGCGAGACCTCGTCACGGACGCTCAGAGGCGTGGGCGCGGTCTTCGAGTCGTCCTCGGCCGGTGCACCAGAGGAGCTGAGCACGCCCGTGTAGTTGACGAACTCATAGCTAGAGCACTCCGCGAACCACGGAGCACGACGCTTGAAGACGTCGGTGATGGGCTCGCCGTAGGCAGGACGCGCGGTCTCCTCGCCTAGGTAGCTGATGACCTCGTCAATCTCGCGGACGATGTGCACGACCGGCCCCTTCTTGGTGTACTCCTTCAGCAGGTCGCGCGCGGACGACGTTTCGACGATGCCACCGCCAAGACTGATAACATGACCGCTTCCGTTTTGAGCGAGGAGATCCTGCAAGATCTCGGTCTCCGCATCGCGGAACGCTGGCCATCCGTTCTTCTGCACGAACTCGCGCACGCCGATCTGGTGCTTCTGCTCGAACACGGCGTCGGCGTCGACAAACTGCCAACCCAAGGTGCGAGCCGCGAGTTCTCCGATGAACGTCTTGCCCGAGCCGCGCATGCCGATGAGAACTACGGACGCTTGGGAAGCATCCTCGGTGGGGCGGCTGGCTGAGCCGACATCATGCAAAGAGGGCAACTCGACTCCCTCGACTTCGAGGCCGATCTGAATCGCAATGAGTGGAATGAACGGTGAAGTAAGCGTTTGAACATACCTTGTTCTCCAGGTCGTCCCACCAGTTGGGCCAGGTCTTCTCAACACAACGCTTCTCCTCGAGGATTGTGTCCTTGATGACGCTGCCCAGCACGCTGAACGCCATCGCGACGCGGTGGTCATCGTAGCAGTGTACGCTGACACCTTGCTTAAGCTCCGAGATGGGCTTCCCGTACACTTCGAGACCGTCATCGTGCTCCGAAGTCTCCACGCCGAACTTAGCTGGGTACATAGTCAGTCGTGAACGCGGCCTCTCCAATAGTATCGCCCACCAAGTTCGTCAATCATTGCCTTGATGCGGTTGCATTCCTTGACTCTCTGGTTGGCGATGCCGATGATGCGCGTCGTGGTAGGCCTGCTTCCCTCCTTCACCACCCTCCCCGGGAGCGGCGGCTGCGTCGCAACAGCAGCAAGGACAGATGCAGTAAGGAAGGCGTCAGTCATCGGCTCCATGTCCACCAGTCCGAGCGCGCGCAGCTGCCCGATCGGAGGGCCCGTCACCGTCGTCTCGGTCTCAGTCTGCACGACCTTGCAGCCCATCGGCTCCAGGACCTCCTTCGCGAAGCGCGCGTCGCCCTGCAGGGAGGCGGAACCGATGTTGGTGATCGTACACGTCGTGCCTGTGATCGCGGCGATGGCGAGAGGGTACGTCGCGCTGCTCGCGTCCGACTCGATGTTGTACTCGGTGGGGTTAGTGTATGCGCCCTTCGGGATGCGGTACACGTCCAGCAGCTTCCCGGTCTGGGCGTCTTTCTCGCGGATGACCTCGATCCCAAACGTCTTCATCATCGCGATGGTCATGTCGATGTACGGCTGCGAGATGACCTGGCCGCCGGTGAGCTCGAGCGTGACGGGCTCGGCGGCATACGGGGCGCAGAGCAGAATGGAGGACACATATTGACTGGACACGCTCGCGGCAAGCTGGATGTGGGCGCCCTTCAGGCCTGCAGGCGCGATAGACAGAGGGAGGCAGCCCTGGCTTTCGACATAGTCGATGCTGCTGCCGTTAGCGCGAAGCGCATCAACCAGAGGTCCGATCGGGCGCTGCTTCATGCGCGCGTTGCCCGTGATAACCGTGCGCTGGCCTGCGCCCTGCGTCTGGACGAGCGTGCAGACTGTCGTCAGGAAGCGCGCGGCCGTGCCTGCGTTCCCGAGGTAGACTTCCTTTCCGTCGCGGGGAACGGAGAGCGCTCCGGCGCCGCCGGAGACGACCAGGGTCTCTCCTCCGTCTTCCCACTCGAACTTCGCGCCCTGAAGTTCGACGAGCGCGTTCATCATCACCTGGGTGTCATCGGAGTGAAGGAGGTTTTTGAGCCGGCAGGTACCACTCCCGAGCGCCGCGAGCAACAGCGCGCGGTTGGAGATGCTCTTGCTGCCCGGCGTCGCCATCCTGATCGGGCTCTTGCTCGGAGAGCCGGGGACGACCCTGACTGCCTCAGAAAGGGTCTTCGCGATGACCTTGTCCGCGACAACAGTTGCTTTCTGCTCGTAGGTCGCACCAATCCGCGACAAGATGACGATCTTCTTCTGGGGGCCGCTGTTCTTCTTGTCGATTTTCATGATATCGAGCAGCTTCGAGACCGAGAGCGAGCTCGCCGCGGGGAGGCTCGCGATCCTCGGGTCGGAAAGCGACACCGGCAAGTTGTACGCCTTCAGGCACCGAGTAAGACGTCCGACCGCGACTTGGCTAAGCACGCCCAGCTGGCGAGCGACTTCCGCCTCGAGGATCATGCCGACGGAAACGCACTCTCCGTGCAGCATCGCCGGGGTGAGAACAGCTTCGATGGCATGGCCAATGGTGTGCCCGAAGTTGACAAGGTTGCGCAGACCGGTCTCGCGCTCGTCGATAGTGACTATATGCGCCTTGACACCGATCGAGCCGGCGATGACGGAGAGAAGGAGCTGCTGGGCGGGCGAGCGCGTCGCCTCCGCGCGTCCGGCGAAGTTGACGGATGGGGTTTGGATAGCCGCGAAGATTTCGGCGGCGCGCGACTCGAGCGCTGCAAACTCTGTTTCGTTCCAGATGGCAGCGGTCTAGACATTACGTTAGAACGTCTGGTTACGAGAGAACGGGGCGTATTGTGGAGGGCTATTGGCAGAGACAGCGTGTGAACGGTGTGAGTGCGGCGTTCGCAGGGCACAACTGTTCTAACGTGTACTCTGTGCGCGCGATGCTGGACCTGTTGGGCTAGTGTGCGCGTAGTGAGGGTACGAGGGCATATCGCCCTGCTTGTCTCAGCGCCGTCCAAACTCGCGATTCTCTGTCAACGCGCGGCTGTTTGGCACGCGACGCGTACACTACGCGGCTACGATGCTGGCGTAACGCAACGCACGATGTCAAAGGCCTTGGGGATACACAGAACGTCTGCGCATCGAACGTCTATTGTGCAGGCACTGAATTGAGCCCTGGGGGTACTCGTACTCCCGAGCCCCTACGCGCGCGACGATTCGACGGTTGCGAAGGGATTGTTCAGAATCATCAGCAGGCTACAACGGCGCTCGAGTCGATAGACTGTGACCATGTTCCTCTGGGGTGCAGACTTCCATGGACGTGTCATGTACTGGGAGCTCAAAGACCCGCACAGATACGGACCTTTGAGCCCTCGCCGGTTCGGGGGACGTTCGGGGGGCGTCACACAACAGGGTAGACCATTTGTATGCTCACCTTGATGACCTCGGCCATGCCGTTCGAAAACTCTCGCGCAGGGAGCGTCTCGAGGAATGCGGCATCGATGAAGATGTACTCGGGCTGCCAGAAGGCGCCGATGAGATTCTTGCCGTGGGGAGTATCGATCGCGGTCTTTCCCCCGACGCTAGAGTCGACCATGGCAAGGAGGGTCGTCGGGATCTGCACAAATCGGACTCCGCGCATGCTGTGTCATGTCGAAGTCACAGTGTACCAAAGTGCATTGAGCGTTAAGTCAAAATGAATCCCTGTCGCTAGAGAGGATACTCACAAGGTGGCTGCAACGAACCCGACGAGGTCTCCGATGACTCCTCCTCCGAGTGCGAGAATGACGGTGTCGCGCGTGCATTTGTTCAGGAGGAGGAAGTCCTCAACCTCGGCCTTCCCTTCGCGACTCTTGCTCGTCTCTCCGGGCGCGATGACATAGGTCAGGAAGCGTGCGTTGGTGGAAGCCTTGCGCGAGTCGAACTCCGTCTGAAATGCGCCGAGATGGAGGTTCCCAACATTGGTATCGGTGACTAGCACGTAGGTCGAGGATGGGAGTGTTTCTGTGACGGTTTGTACGATGTATGGGATGAGATGAAAGCCGCAATGGATAGATTCCTTGCCGAGGATTGAGACTTTGCGCACATCGACGGGGGTCATGGCGGAGTGTACGCGACCCTGAGAGGCTCCGTGAGCTTTCTATAACGTCGCGCGTTCGTGTGGTGGACGTACCGCGGTCGTAGGAATGTTCTCACTGCGCTCCGGGTCGGAGGAAAGCAGAAAGAGGTCAAAACCTGCACTGACTCCGGTCCGAGAAGTTCGGAGGCGTTTAGGGAAATGTTCAATTGAAACAAATTATTATTTACGGGCGCTCAAGTCTAAAATGTTCCGGAAAACATCGGGGGGCCTCGTCAGAGGTCGGGCGCGCACGCCGTGCAGAATTTCATCATCGACCACAACGACCTCGACGCCCTCGGCATCCTCCCCCGTCTCCCCCTCCATCCTCGACGCGCAGGTGTCGCCCTCTGTTGCAAAATGGCCACTCAAGCTTCAAGACGTATGTTCCGCATAAACTGTTGTATTAGGAATTGAAACGGGTTCTGATTGCGACGCGGGCAATTTCCAGTTCTGGGCCGAAGCCTGGTCAGTTCTCGACCAGCCGTGCTTCCGCGCTCCTCGTTCTCCAGGAGATTGCTGTCCACGGGGACAGAAGGCGCATCTGCAGTACGTGGTCGGCTCTGCCCGTCGCTTGTATATTTCTCACATTCGTGCGCCCGTGAAGCCGCCGCTCCCACCTCAATACAAGCCGTCGCTGTGGAAGCGATTCCTCCAGGTCACCGGGAGCGTCACTTTGGTGACTCTCGCTACCGGCACGGCATTTTACTATGTCGCGCAGAAGGACCGTACGCCTGGCGTGCAGCTGCCTCACGACCCGAGCAAGAAGACCCTAGTCATATTGGGGAGCGGATGGGGTGCAACCAGTCTGCTCAACTCCCTGGACACGATTGATTACAACGTGGTAGGTACCTATTCCTGTTCGGATGAGACTGGCACATAGTGATTATGCGGTAGATCGTCGTTAGCCCGAAGAACTACTTCCTCTTCACGCCTCTCTTGCCCAGCGTCGCGGTGGGTACGCTCAGCCCGCGCTCAATTCTGCAGCGTAAGTTGCGTCATAGCTGGTTTGCTGCCGAGCGTCCACCTGACCTACTTCGAAGCGACGCGTTATGTCACGCGTCATAAAAAGCGTCAAGTTACTGTGATTGAAGCGTCCGCTACGGACGTCGATGTGAGCAGACTTTGTATGTTTGCATTGTCGCACGCTCACTGAATCACCTTCAGCCTGTCACCAAGACTGTAACTTTCGCCGGTAAGCACGCTCACATTTTGAAAGGCGGCAAGTACTGAACTTGTACCTCAGATACCTCCGAGATCCAGGGACTGGTCTCCACAACAACGATACCCTATGATTACTTGGTCTTCGCCGTCGGCGCAGAAGTGCAGACTTTCAACATCCCCGGTGTACGCGAGCACGCATGCTTCATGAAGGAGCTCGAGGACGCGGAGAAGATGCAGCGCCGTTTCTTGGACTGTAAGAATGCGAATACAGCCGCGAGGCACATGTCTAACCTATATTTAGGCCTGGAGTCCGCTGCGTTCCCTGGTCAGAGCCCTGAGGAGATCAAGAGATTGCTGCACATGGTGAGTTAGCCTCACTTTACGGCGGAGCTCAGCTTGACGACTCGCTTCAGGTTGTCGTTGGCGGTGGTCCTACCGGCGTTGAACTGAGGTATGTTGTCAGTTCGTGCGAATTGAAGCAATTTCCTGACGACCACTTAGCGGCGAGCTCCACGACTTCCTCGAGCAGGACCTCCGGTCGTGGTACCCCGAGCTGGCGGAGAACGTTCGCATCTCGCTTGTCGAGGCGCTGCCCTCCGTGTTGCCGATGTTTAGCAAGCAGCTCATCGACTACACCGAGTCCACCTTCAAGGAGGCGAAGATCGACATTCTCACCAAGACGATGGTAAAGGAAATCAAGGACAAGAGTGTTGTCCTGCAGATGCCCGACAAGTCCATCGTTGAGGTGCCCTGCGGTCTTGTTGTCTGGGCTGCAGTAAGTCTCGCCTACAGCTTCGTTAAGTGAGATGCTGACGGAGCGTTTTGCAGGGCAACACCCTGCGCAAGGTCACCCGCGACCTGATGGCGAAGTTCCCCGACGTCCAGACGAACAGGCGTGGTATCACTGTTGATGGTGAGCACATCTCCATTCGTACAAGTACGCTCAACGCTGATATGTGTATCAGAGTGTCTCCGCATGGTCGGTTCCAACGGCAGCATCTTCGCCATCGGTGATTGCTCCGCGACTTCGTACGCGCCGACTGCGCAGGTCGCCTCCCAGGAGGGTGCATACCTTGCTCGCGTTCTTGCGCAGATCGCGAAGAAGGACGAGCTCGAGCAGCGCTTGAAGGAGCTGCAGACCGCGTCTGAGCCTGAAGCCAAGGAGGAGCGTGAGCACATCGAGAAGCGCCTTGCCAAGCTCGAGAAGATCCGCCCTTTCAAGTACTCGCACCAAGGCTCTCTTGCGTACGTACATCCAGGATGACACTATTCCCGACGTTGAGACTCACGCTGTATGCAGGTACATCGGATCTGACAAGGCCATCGCTGATCTCCCGTTGTTCAACGGAAACGTACGTCGATTGAACTGCTTCCTTTGCCTCGCTGAGCTCACACCATGATATACAGTTCGCGTCGGGTGGTGTAGCAACTGTAAGTGTGTTTAGACACGTTCGTGGCGCATATACTCAAATTTCTCTTCCTTAGTTCCTTTTCTGGCGCAGCGCCTACCTCAGCACGTTGTTCTCGCTCCGTAACCGTACGCTCGTTGCTACCGACTGGCTATACGTCAAGCTCTTCGGACGGTAAGCCCCTCCGTTCTCTCCCCTTCTCTCCGTCGCTGACTCCGCATACAGTGATGTGAGCCGTGAATAAGCTACCTCTCGTGCTATCGCGCCTTGGACTCGGTCATAGACTATATACGACTTGATTAGTTGAATAGACATTAGAGGTATCCGTAGTGTCCCATAACCCTTACACCCCACCTACCGTACGCTGCGCCGCCCAGGTGTGTCGCCCAGTCGGAACTTTCATATTTCCTACTAGCCCATTCCAGCGAAACCGCCTATACGAAGCCTCGTTCATCCATCCACGACCTCTGCCTGAGTGAAGGTTGGCCCGCGATACTCCGCCCGGGTCCGAGCTGCAGTGCCACGCAGAAGCGGGCGCACATCCCTCGACACTGCCCTGCTCTGCGAGATCGACATCGTACAGTGACCCTGAATGCCGACCGTCGCGCGAAGGTGAGTGCAAATCCAGTGCTGGCGCTATCACCTCTTCTCTCATACATGCCGCAGTGGAGGCAAGAAGCCCGCCTGGTTCTCCTTCGCCCGCGCCTCCCTCCCGGCAGACGCGGCAGAACACAGACACGTTGGTATCCCATGGACTACCTCCGCGCCCGCCGATCACTCGTTCGCTGGTTCTTGGTCGCGACCACCACGGTCCGGGCTCGCTGCCCTTCCGCAAATAGCGTGCGAGCCCGGGGACGCAGAAAGAGAGTCCAAGTTCTCTTCTGGAGCGTTGGGAGGCTGCAAAACAGTGCTGCCGACGATTTTGACTCGCTGTTCCCAGGCGGTCCGTCTGGAAGGTGCGGGCAGCCTGCAGGGTCCTGCAGGGCGGTTCTGTTGGGCCATTGGGCGGCGCGTGGTATTTGATAAGATTCACGGGAGGATCAGCTGCGCGCAGCGAGTACGGGATTCGACGGAGTGGCATGGCATGAGGTCGCGGAAGATACGGCGCTGACATCTCGGAGGACAGCTGCGCTGTCGTATGCAGTCGTATGCACACCGAAGCGGAGAATCGCATGAGGTGCGTGTGGTTTTGCGTAGCCTTTGCATCCGATGCTCGACTGAACCTGGTTGCCGTTCGATGTCAGACGCACTCCATCGGCAATACCGTAAGGACAACGTACGTGTTAGAATAACAGCATAGCTCCGACAGCGGCGGGCACATTGTCATCGGAACGCCGACGTGGTACCGCCAGTCCAAAGATACCAGCATGAAGCGTCTCGAGGACTCTTCTAGTACGCTGCGGAGGTGCATGCTCTGATATGAGTGCATATGCCTTGGGCCAGGCATGCTCGTTCTCACGTCCTCACGGTCCGCGCTAATGGGAGGTGTTATTTTCAGGCCACGAACGGAGCACGACATTGAGAGATGCTCCCTCTTTGCCTCCCGTAAAGTGGCAAGTAGAGCAACCTATGAGAGTTAGTCGTGGAGCGTTGCTGCACCGGTGCCGCGGTATTCGCGGCCGCAGATGAAGTAGTGTTGTTATGTTCACATAGTCCTGTGAATGTCGCACCGTTGGTCGCTGGTGGTGGTTGACGCCGGTAAGCCGTATATGCAAATCTGTTCTCCATCTGATCTCCGATTGACCTGTTAGGTAACTTCGTGCTCTAGAGAGTTACGAAATCTCGTCTTTGAAGGATCTAGCGAGTGACCAACGCGTGTCGAGATGAGACCTGGTGCACAGCGTGAGGTGAGTGCTCGCGTACTCTTCACGGGCTTCCCGGCCCCAGTGCGACGTGGTGTCATCTTGCTTTCGCCCGCTGGACTGGGAACTCATACGGATCCGACAGAGCGTTCATTGGTCATGGTACTCATGCCCACCCTTCATGGCCGCTTCGCGGGCGGCGAAGGGGCGGAGAAGGTCCTTATCATATCAGATAAGACAACCGGCACGACGTGGCTGTCTTATCTGATATGGGGAGGCGCCCGCCGGTGATGCTTCTCGCCCCGAAGATAAGGCCGCAACGCCATCTCGGGAGGCCCTGTGATGTTCGTGCAGCGTTACTGCGACACGGAAGCCGTGCTGGCATACGGCGTTTCGCACACCAGCACCACGCTGTAGGACATGCACGTCCTCTCCATGATCTCGGCTTGACTACAGGTCGCGACATGACAGTGGTGATCTTGCGCCTGCGCCCGACCTGACTGCCCCCGTTGAATCCCGACCTCCAATGCCATGCGCTGACAGGCTTCACCGGTCGGTGGCGCGTAATCAATAACCAAGGTACGGTTATTTCGGGGATCCTCGATGGCCGCAAGTGCTCAATTATCACCCCCGGCTTCCGAAGACCTCCAGGGCAGCGTTGGGTCGTCCAAGGTACACCCGTTCCAAATGGCGGCATCGACAGTAGATGATGAAATGCGGATGGCCGCAAGCTGCGACCCGTACCGTATACCGGAAGTAGGTGCCGCTTGAAACTACCCGCTTCTTTGTCGGCCGAGGCAAAATTGCTCTGGCATCATCAAGGTTTGACCGCCCGACCATGCTGCATCCCTCCTTCTAGAATGAATCCTACACCTCGGTGCCTTCCAGTGCGGCGGGCCGTCTCGCTCTCTCCGCTCTCCCGAAGACGGCATACAAGATGTCGTATGGAGGGCCCCCGTGTGCGTCAGCTTTTTCCCATCCCTGCCCGGCCTGTTGACGGGGACATGTCCTGCAGGCTATTAAAGGGCGCAGGAACACTCATGCGAGGCGACAGGAGGCCCACTCCCGCGCACTCCCTTCACTCACCCCTACGCGATCATGGACGCGTCCTCAGCGTCAGCGCTCTATGTCCGTGCGGCGGCACCCAACCCCGACAAACCTATCCGTACCGGTCGCAACAGAGCGTACCCGCGCCAGTTCTGGTGGTTCCTTGCTAGCTTCATCGCTTTCATTGCAGTGTGCCAGTTCGCTTCTTGGGTCGCAACGAAGCTCTCTGCGCGGCGTTCCTCCTCCCGTAGCGAAGGCAGCAGTGCTGCTTCGAGGCGCTTCTCCTGGCGTCGCCTCCCTTTGGCACTCGTCAACGCCTATCGGGTTGTCGCATTTCGATGGACCCTGAACATCGGCTCGTCGTTCACACTCACCTTCGCAGAGGCGTTCATCGTCTGCGGGTACATTATCGCCTTGTACACCTGGTCGTTCATCAATAGTGAGTACGACAGCATGACTTCTCGACGTACTGCCTGACCCTGGCTGGGTAGCGACGGATCTGGCCGGCGACAAACTGAATGTCAGCTACTGGGAAAACAGGCTCGGGGTCCTCGGCGCTAGCCAGTTGCCGTTGATCACTGTGCTAGGAACGAAAAACAATGCTCTCTCATGTAAGTCGCTCGCCAAGTCTGCCTCCGAGTTATCCTGAATCACCTTCAGATGTTACTGGCGTCAGCTATGATAGGGTAAGCTGCCTTCGTCCCACAGTAGTGCATCACACCAACGTGTTTCTTCATACAGTTGAAATTCATTCATCGGATGATGGCACGTTCGGTCTTCATCCTCTTGTGGGCGCATGGAGGTGCTAGAGTACGTGCCGGCTTGTTCCCCTTATAGCCTGAGAGTTTTGCTGACATATATGTTTGCCTTCTCTAGCTTGTTGGGTATGTGTGCGAACCGTTCGACTACTGCGATCAGATGCTCACCGATATGTGCGTATAGTCTCGTGTCCTCCAAGTATCTCCCGTGGTTTGTGCCTATTGGCATCATCGCGATGGGTTTCTTCACCCTCCTCATGCTCATCTCCATCCGGCCCATTCGTGCGCGGTTCTACGAGCTCTTTTACTATGTACACGTCTTCTCCGTGTTGTGAGTACTTACTTGTCCGCATCCCTGCACGTTCGCTTCCTTGACCTTTTCTCACAGGGTGATCCTCTTCGCCGGCTACTTCCACGCCGACAACATGAAGTTCGGCTTCTACATCTGGCCGTGCTTCATCATCTGGGGCCTCGACCGCGCGCTCCGCCTCGCTCGCCTGGTCTTCTACAACCACCTGTACTTTGGCTTCAGCAAGGTGTCGAGCCGCCTCGACGCCTCCCTCGAGCTGCTGTCGCCCCACCTCGTGCGTCTGCACGTGAAGCGCCCGCCGCATTTCCGCTGGACGCCCGGCCAGACCGCGTTCCTCGCGATGCCGACCGTGTCGCGGTTCCCCATCGAGTCGCACCCGTTTACGATCGCGAGCGTTGACGCACGGTACGCGTTGGACGACACGAAGCCTGAGCGCACTGGCGACGTCGAGAAGAACGGTTCGGACGCTGACTCGGCGTCGGACGCGACGTTGTACTGGAACGAGCTCGTGTTCCTCATCCACGTTCGCGAGGGGTACACGCGCCGCCTGGCTGATGCCGCTGTCCAAGGCGAGAAGGTCAAGGTGCTCATTGACGGGCCCTACGGTTTCTCGCCGGACCTGGACAGTGACGATACGGTCGTGCTTGTCGCAGGTATGCTGCCTATCATGTGTATTGATGAACGAACGCTCATGTGCTGCTCTTCATAGGCAGCTCTGGCGTCACGTACACTCTGTCGACGTTCTTGGGTGTACTCAGCCAGATCAAGAACGGCAAGAGCAGGTGCCGCAGGATCGTATTCGTCTGGTGCATTCGTGACGCCAGTGAGACCCCTTTCTCCAACTTCTTTCCTCTCAGCTATCGGCCTTTGCTCACGCTGTTCGTATCCGCAGGCCACATGGAGTGGATCTCACAGACGCTGAGCAAGGCGCTGGAACTGGCGCCCTCCAACGTCAACATCGCCGTCCGCATCTTCGTCACCGGTCAAAGCGGACAGATTCTCCCACGTGAAGGCTCGTGGAA
Source organism: Trametes sp. AH28-2 (assembly GCA_001304625.1). Taxonomy (NCBI): domain Eukaryota; kingdom Fungi; phylum Basidiomycota; class Agaricomycetes; order Polyporales; family Polyporaceae; genus Trametes; species Trametes sp. AH28-2. The sequence continues at coordinate 164,788 of KQ464089.1, read as the reverse complement.
CGAGGACGAGTCCATCCATTCCTCCTCGGAGGGTGCTTCTCCGGTCAACAAGACCAGGCCGTCTTCCCTGCTCAACTTCCCTGCGGTCCAGCTCGCGCAGGGTCGTCCTGACCTTTCGGCGCTCCTCCGGGAGGAGGTTGAGACGAACACAGGCCGACTTTCGGTGACAGGTTAGCAAGAAGCTGTCGTATGCACGTTCTCCCGCTCACGTTCCTTGTACTACAGTGTGCGGATCCGAGGGTATTGCACGGGCATGCCGCGCAGCGCTGAGGCTTCCCATGTCCACCGCGTTGAACGGTGGCCCCAGTGTCGTGCTACACGTGGAGTCGTTTGGATATGCTTAGATGAGAATCTGTATCGTTGCCGTTGTATACTGCTACCAACTATCGTTCGTTGCGGTGAGCGTACGAGACGAGATGATGCTACGATCTCTCAGTTTACGACGCTGTTGGTGAGCGATTCTACCAGCGCACAACGATCGGTCAACTCGGGCTTCTGCCTTACATCCGACGCGCAGTGCGTAACCGCATATCAACACACGTCTACATGCTGATGGCAGCCCTTATAGGCACTCTCAAATCCACTCAAGTTCAGTGGCCCCCTGGCTAGCGTATGTATATACTCCGCGAGTCCGCGGAGGAATCTGTACGATCGAGTAGATCGAGAGTATGATATCAACCGCTGGGTCCGATCAATCACGCTCTTCAAGTTGTCTAGGCCCTCGGACCGCGCCGAAGCCTCAAGTCCGTGCGCACTGCGCAGCAAGGTGCATTCGCGATTCAAGAGATGCTTCGCATTCCCGCGGGTCCAGTACGCACTTCCTCGATCCTTCCCATGCCACGGCTCTCATAGATTCTCATAGATTGTCTGCGATTGGGCTGGTCAGTCGGACCGCCGCATGATAGGACTGCGCACTGGAAATGAGTAGCTTCCACGGTCATGCCGCCGTAACGACGCCACAGAGGACGTGAAGATGCCTGTGTCCTTGGAAGCGTTGTGCGAGTTGTGTGCTGCGGAACGTTACTGTTGATTCAGCCTCTCTGGCGGGGCACTCATTCAAAGAGGCATGCGCCATCCCTCCTATATAGCAAACTGGGGGCTGGGTAAGAACATAGCAGGTATGTCGCAACAGCTGTTCCGGGGCAGTTGTCAGAGTGACTAACGAGTTCTATGCCTACACACCACGCATCTGTCATCTCCTACGCGATCTCTCCGATTTTCAGCACATCATCGCAGGCGCTCTCCATTCATAGTTCAAATACTCTCCCCGGAGTCCAGAGCTCCGGAAGATATATCCATGCGGTCAACTCGAGAGCTGCGTCGATGTCAGTATGGCTCTTTTCTCTTCATTGTCATTCCACACGGGTCGATGGCATTCGAAGCAGCTTATCATATCAGAAGTCTTCGCATTCTGCCCGGCGTTCTCCAGCAGGCCAAGATAAGACCGAGGCGGTGCCATTTTGATAGTTCACCGTGATCATCCTTTGCACTCGCGCAGGGTTGTTACGATGTCGAAGCTGCGATGCCATGCGACGCGTTGTGCTCCCGTCCCACATCAGAGTGCAATGCATGGCGCATCTCGTAGCCGCGTACTTGTCCGTGCTGAGCACTGACGCAATCGCACCGTTGGTATCGCGTTTTGCTGCCGGGCGTCGTATCTGCCACCTGTATATGGAGCTACCACCGCTGACGCCATTGCCTGACAGTGCAAATCATCCCGGCCTACCAATATGTCCGTTGTCGACCCGCGCGACCTCGACAACGGTATGTTCTTCGAAGCGTAGTGAACTCCCGCTTGGCAGCAACTCTTGTCAAGTACGAAAGAGCGATCTTCGGGGACTGGTGCGAACACGTCCATCGAACAATGCCTCATGTATCGTTTTAGCTCAGGTTGCGAGTGAGCTCGATTCCGTTATCGACCGTGACCGCATGCTTACTGCGTGCATCTTAAAAAACCTGCCTTAGTTTGTGCTTGCGCCGGAACGTAACACAGCGACGGGCACGTCGGTGTTGTCTGCGCGCCGCCAGCATCGACGGACATGTATTTGGGAATAGCTCTACGGGTCGTATCCATGCGCAGCAAATCACGTACGCCGCACCGTATCCGTAGTGCCAACCCGCTCAGTCCCCGAAGGGCCCAGATACGCGCCGATGCGATCGCGCTTCTTTCTGCTCGTGCTCGGTGATGTGCTGCTTCTGCAGCGAAGGCCCCGTCGACGGAGCCATGTGCCCCAGGCGGATTTCAGCACGGCGGTCCGTCGCCCCCTTCACCGCTCGGAAATGGAGATCAAAATCTCGTATGCGTCGATGCCCATGTTCGGTATGCCCTTCCCATCGCCGCGCGACCCCCCTGCGCATGGCCTTGCTCAGCGAGTGGTGCTATTTAGGCTCGCGCATGACAAGTAGGCGAAGGCACGAATCCTGCCCCTCCTCCCCTTGACCCTGCCGCACGCGTACTAGCACGCAGAAGATTCAGCATGTTGAACGCTTCGACCGCTGCTGCGCCAGGCCCCCACTCTGCTCCGCCAGTGGACCCCAACCGGGCCATTCGGACTGGCCACAACAAGGAGTACCCTCGCGAGGTTTGGTGGTTCATCGCCAGCTTCGTCGCTCTTGTCTCGCTTTTTCAGTTCGCTTCTTGGGCGGTCTCCAAGCTATCGTCCAGACAGACGCCACAGAAGCAGACGAGAGATACCGAGGCCGCAGCCTCTGTGCCCGTACGACGCTTCTCGTGGCGCCGCCTGCCTCTCGCCGCTGTCAATCTCTATCGGGTCGTTGCCTTCCGGTGGACGCTGGAGATCGGCCAGTCGTACACCCTCAACTTCGCGGAGGTCTTCGTTACCATCGGCTACATCGTCGCGCTGTTCACCTGGGAGTTTGTCAATAGTAAGTGATACTTCTTCGTCTTGATTACCGAGCTGATGATATGGCTTTCAGCGACAACGACGACCGGGCACAAGTTGGACATCAGTTACTGGGGAGGTAGAGCTGGCGCGATAGGTACCAGCCAGTTGCCCCTCATCACAGCTCTTGGTACCAAGAATAACGTTCTCGCTTGTAAGTGATCATCGCATTTGTCCTCGAGTCCACCGTCGCTGACCGGTCTCGATAGATATTACTGGCATCAGCTATGACAAAGTATCTACGCTCATTTTTGTCATGCAATCGGCGGCAACTGACGACAATCTCGTAGCTTAACTATGTTCATCGCATGACGGCGCGAGTGGTCTTCGTACTCCTCTGGATCCATGGTGGCGCCAAGGTAAGTAGCGGCTCGATCACCCTATCATCTCCTGTCATCGCTAACTGCCTTCTCGCGCAACAGATCTCGCAGTGCGTTCCGCTTTGACCGGCGTATTCTGTCTTCTCGTTACTGACTGCGCCTCGCAGCCTTCTGCCCGAAGCATACGACGAGTGGTTCATCCGGATCGGCCTGACTGCATTGATTGCCCTCACGATCCTCATCGTGGTCTCCCTGCGCCCCATCCGTGCGCAGGTATACGAACTGTTCTACTTCACGCACTTCCTGACGGTCCTGTACGTACCTTCCTCCCATCCGTCTCTGCGGCCGCCACTGACCCACGCCACAGCATCTTCCTCCTCGGCGGGTACTTCCACACCAACTACGTCCACATCGGCACATACATCTGGCCATGCTTCCTCATCTGGGGGCTCGACCGCGCGCTGCGCCTCGCGCGCCTCGTCTACTACAACCACCTCTACTTCGGGTTCTCGAAGACCGCCGGCCGGCTCGACGCGTCCGTCGAGCTGCTCTCGCCGCACTTCGTGCGCCTCCACCTGCAGCGCCCGCCGCACTTCCGCTGGACGCCCGGCCAGACGGCGTTCCTCACGATGCCGGGCGTGTCGGCGTTCCCGCTGGAGTCGCACCCGTTCACGATCGCGAGCGTCGATGCGCGGTATCAGCTGAGCGGGGTGGACAAGGCTGCGAAGGGGGCTGACCCGGAGAAAGCGGATACTGCAGGGGAGGACGCGACGCCGTACTGGAAGGAGCTCGTATTCCTGGTGAATGTGCGCGAGGGCTTCACACGGCGCTTGGCTGAGAGCGCGAAAAGGGGTGAGAAGGTGAAGGTGCTCGTCGATGGGCCGTATGGGTTCTCCCCCAACTTGGACGGCGACGATACGGTTGTGCTCATTGCTGGTATGTTTTTCGGACATTCCTGCGGTATGATACTGCTGCTGATCACGTCCGCATAATAGGTGGTTCCGGCGTGTCGTTCACACTCTCGACGTTCCTCGGCGTGCTCAGTCACGTCCAAAATGGCAAGAGCAAATGCCGCAAGCTCGTTTTCATCTGGTCGATGCGCGAAGCCAGTTAGTATTGCCCACTTTGCGCCTGTACACTCGCCAACTGACTATGTACCCTACCAGGCCATATCGACTGGATATCCAAGGCGCTCACCGAGGCACTCGAGCTCGCGCCTTCCGATATCGAGATATCTATCCGCCTGTTCGTCACGTCCGGCAGCGCCCCCGGGCTCGCGCGGGCGCGTTCCTGGAACGAGGACGACTCCGTTCACTCATCGGAGGGGACTGCGATCGGGAAGAGCAGACCAAGCTCGCTCCTCAACTTCTCCGCAGTGCAGGTCTCGCAGGGCCGCCCGGACCTCCCGGCGCTGCTTCGGGAGGAGATCGAAGTGAACACTGGCCGTCTTTCTGTAACAGGTGCGTCTCTACTTAGGATTGTTCTATGGGGTGTGCGGCTGACATAATGCTTATCCAGTATGTGGCTCGCAAGGCGTTGCGAGGGCTTGCCGTGCAGCGCTCCGCATCCCGGTATCAACTGTCGTTGAGGGCGGTCCGAGTGTAGTGCTGCACGTTGAGTCATTCGGATACGCCTAGACGATAGAGATAGATTCATAGACATCATTAGACCTTGTATCACTAGCTGTTGTTTCTGTTTACGATCTTGTACTCACGAATATCTTGATTATGTGGAGGATTGGGCTAGTTCACCTATCCTATTCAGGCCATGATCAAACCTCCCCAAGATGTCGCGGATTTCCAGACGACTGTGCCCGTCCTTCTTGGAATGTGAGGCTCTTCTGTTTAGAAACTGTTCAGTACGAGCCGAGGCGATGCGATCCCTATGTTATGACGCGCCGCGCGGCCGTCAGGAGGGAGTGCGCTGCTTTTCCGCCGAATCCGGAGTTAGAGTGGCCGGAAATGGTCGTGCGTCGATACCTCCCCTATGCCTTCACACATCACGACCTGCTCTCGCCAAAATATATAAGCATCTTCCTGCATCTTTGTGTTTCCTGTTCTCTGCAGACTCTCCCTGCTCTTCCCCCGTCCGTTCTAACTCCCGTCGAAGACGACCCTGTGCCCTCAGAGTTCTTACACGCCCCGACCGAATCTACACAAGCGCATGACGCACCAGTGGGCAATACAGGAGCTTCTTCAGGTTGATCTTGTTGCGTCATTGCAGTAGTCCATATCATCGAACCTCTGGAGGCAGCGGTATCGGAGGAGGATTTCAGGTATGTTTCAGGCCCCCGCCATGGCTATATGCATTATACTGTTCCTTCACTTCTCGACGAAGTTGGACTACAAGAGTGGAGTAGGTGTTTTATATGCATATAATCGGCATTTTCGAGCTGTTGCTGATCCTATGCTCCCTACAGGAAGGCTCGTTATGAGGAAGCTCATTGCTGCTCAAGCCACACTTGCAGCGCGTCGCGTCTTAGTCACGTGGGCGTGTCTTCCATATTCCCACGCTACGCTGGATGCCGAGTCGCAGGGGATTCGGAATACACAGCTGACCTGCTCTATTCAGTCCATCGTCGTCATACGCCTGGTCTTGCGACCCCCCATGCCTCCCTACGATCTTCTTTCGGCAGGCCCCTTGCCGTACTCCCTCCGAATTGCCCTCCGAATTGCCCTCCGAATTGCTCTACGCCGGAATATGCAAGGATCGAAACCAGACGCACGCGATAGGTCGTTGGGGACATGAAGCTGGCCACGAGGGTTCCGATGTGCAACCGACGCGCGGGTTGTGCTACCTGTACGTCCCCGATCGCAGACTGCACATACATTCGGCGGGTGTGGGCACGATCTCAACCGGGCGGCGCGCCGTGGGGAACCCGCAAAGCACATACCATACCCGATCCGCTCAGCTGCCCTGGTTCCGCACCGTCACCTGACGGCACTCCCCAGGACCCCTGTGGGCTCCCGCACGCCCCGACTCTTCCCTCGCCATCTCCTCAATAGTCCCCGTCCCGACTACCGCGCTGTCTTGTTCTGACTCTCCCACCTATCGGTGCAGATCGGCGTCCTGTCTTCCGGGAAGGCCCCTAATCCCCTAAATACCTCCGGATATTCTGGTTCGCACACGCACGTCTCCTCGCAACTGCAACGTTTCGCCGCCTCGCTCGCTCTGCTCGTACGATCCCGTTCTGGTCAGTCGTACGTGCGCACTCATCGACGGGACGCTCAACAACAGGGCGCTCATCTAGACAGCCACAAGACATCCGTTCAGACTACCCCAGTTAGACGCGATACCCTACACTTCTTCCTGTCACCATGTCGAAGACGATAGAGCAGTCCGCCGCGACGCTGCCCGTGAATGTCGTAGAGACACCGGCTGCGGCCGCTCCTCCGAAAAAGAAGAAGACATATCCGTTCTGGCTGGGGGGTACGTCGTATGTCCGTTTGTGTGAGAGAACGGCACCTCTCATGCCCGATCCGGTGCACCCTTACAGGTGTTGCTGCAACCATTGCTGCGTCTATAACCCAGTAAGGCGCATGCAACCTCGACTAGAGATACATATCGGAGGGCTTACGTTCATTCGTAAAGCCCGCTTGACTTGACGAAGGTCCGGCTGCAGGCGACAGGCGACAAGCGCATGATCGAATCCGTGAGGAAGACTGTGCGCACTGCGGGCGTCCTAGGCCTATTCGATGGTATCACCGGGACATGGCTCAGACAGATGACGTACTCCGTTTGCCGCTTCTGGGCATACGACGAGAGCAAGAAACTCATCGGAGCAGGTACACCATCGTCGTTGCCTTGAGTACTTGACTCAATGTACTGACGAGATTGACAGATGAGAAGAGCCCGGCCTGGAAGCTCGCTTTGGCGGGCAGTATGGGTGAGCAGGGTTCGGAAGCATCCCAAGCTGAGGTAGAGGGCTTATGAACGATCCAGCCGGCGGTATTGCGGGCTTCGTCGGCAACCCTGGAGGTATGCACGACCAGTTTTTCACGTTTGCCCGAAAACAGGCGCTGACTTCACCGCGCGTGAATGCAGAGATCATCATGGTTCGGATGCAGGGCGACTTCGCTAAGCCGCCTGAGAAACGGCTCAATTACAAGAACAGTATTGACGCCCTGTTCCGCGTGCGTTCTAGACTACTTCATTATGCCTCTCCTGGAGAAGTTCTGACGTGCAGGTCAGATGGTTCGCGAGGAGGGTGTCTCTTCCCTTGCCCGTGGCGTTGGTCCCAACGTCTTCCGTGCCGTCTTGATGAATGCCAGTCAGCTTGCCTCGTGAGTGCTATGTTCCCACCAAAGCAATGCATCCCGCTGAACCGTCGTAGATACGACTTCTTCAAAGCCGAATTGTTGAAGACAGGAAAGTTCGATGATAACATCTATGTCCACACGACGGCCAGTTTTGCAGCGGTATGTCTGTTCTACGCGATCATATCAGCAGATACTAATCATATATTAGGGTACTGTCGCCACAACGGTCTGTTCCCCCGCCGACGTTCTCAAGGTGCGCATGTTCTTCCCTTGGTGAAGTTCTGCTATTCAACGATCCCTGAACACAGAGCCGCATCATGAGCGCGTCAGGCTCGGAGAGCAGATCAACGATGCAGATGATCAGGACGTCCATGCGGAACGAGGGGGCGATGTTCATGTTCAAGGGCTGGGTGCCGGCATGGATGCGTCTGCAGCCGACGACGATGCTCATTTTCATCACGTTCGAGCAGCTCAAGCGCGTCGTCGACTGGACTCGCGGGGACCTCTAGGGCATGGCTTCATCGCTGCTCCTCTTCCGCCGCAATCCAGCCGATTTCGCCCCACGCCCGAGCATGTCCTATACCCTCCGCCTTCTATCTCGCCCCAACCATCTTCCACCATCCATCTCCGCCCACATCTTCATCTTCCCGATCCCACGGCTACATTCAAGCCGACATCTTCCACAAGACGTTTCGCCGAGCAGAGTCCGCCTGTTGTACGTTGCTGTGCCGTCCTTTCTCATGTACGTTCGCGCGGAGGCGTGGTGGCGACCACGGTGTGTATCGAGTTTAAAGACAAAGTTACACAAGTCGAATCGGAGGGACAGTCGTATCGCGCCGCACTCGGCAGCGAACCGCGCCCAGATGCCCTTCCTGGGTGCCGGTCCCTCCGTCGTCTCACGCCGCCCCGGCAGTGAGCCGCGCCCGGTTGCCTTTCCGGGCGCCGTCTCGGCGTTTGTGCCGCGCAGAGGGCTCTTACCCCGGCAGCAGGAGAACCCCTTTCTTCACTCTTTTCTCCTCCTCGCTGCCAGGTGAGCTTTTGTTCGTCCCTCGCGCGGGTCTTCTCAGGTCAGAATAGCTGACCTCCTTTCTCCTCCTCGCTGCCAGTGCGGATTTTCGTTATACTCTCGCTTAGCTCGCATCTATCGATTCATAGCAGAGTTTGATGTCCGGCAATGACCCGAACCAGGAAGCACCTACCGTCCCTCCCACCGGATCGCAGCGGATCCTCGAGGAGTGTTCGAGGGCTGTCGATGAATACCGTTCGGGGTCTATCAGCAAAGCACAAGCCCTCCTTACTATCACGACTGAGCTGGTCAACGCCGAGAGTCAGGAGACAGGGGACCCCGGAGACAGCTCTACCGTGCAGTCGTACCTCGCTATGCTCGATGAGGTCGACCGAAGCCGACGGGAGAACGTCGGATCAAGGGGGAACGATGGAGAGAGCGAGGAACGGACCGGGAGAGCGGATCGCCAGGGACGAGACATCGGTACGCCCCAGCCTCCTCAGTCGCTTGGGAGAGAGCGCTCTGCGGCACCTAGCGAGGAGGAAGACGAGCCTAGGGCAAAGCGATCTCGAGCGAACCCTGCCGAGTACGCATGGGCAGCCACCAGTTTCCTCCATGAGGCGAAGTTGCACCCCAACGTCGTCAGAACACTCGAGCTCATCCGCGTCTATGGCGAGGATCTCACGCTTGCCAAGCGAGATCTCATGGCGTCAGCAGCCGTCCCCGAATTCCCAGACTCGGAGTGGACGAACGTCCTCGCCGGACGCTCGGTCGACCTCGACCACGTGTTCGCCGGGCGGTACACCCCAGGAATCGAGGACAAGATTACCGAACGCGTCGGCGACCTCGAGTTTTCCTTCCGAGCGCCCGTCCCTGCTAAGAAGATTAACAGCTTCGGCGACTGGGTCTTTGCTTGGAAGAGAGCGTCAGCCGCCACCGCCTTTGCCTTCCCGCACCGCCGGGACGAGCTCGACGCATACGGTGAACAAATCATCGGGCTTTTCGGTGCCCTCTCGCCGGCGGTACACTCACGCGTCATGGACTTCGACCGGGCCGTCCGGAAGCGCGTCGGAAGCTCCCGCCGTTTCTTGCTCACCGACGTTGGCGAGTTCGCCGACCTCAAGCTTCAATACATCGACGCTTTCGGGGCAAACGTCTACCGGACTGAAGCGTCCACGAGCAGCGGAGGACGCCGAGGAGCAGGCAGCAACCGCCAAAAGGAAGCATGTCGCAGGTGGAACAGCGACGGCGGGTGTCCCCATCGGGCCAGCGAGTGTCGTTTCCGCCACGCGTGCTCGACATGTGGCGCAGAAAAACACACCCGATCCGAATGCGCTAAGGGCGCGCAGCGCGGCGCATGAAGCCGTTGCACGCCCGCGCTTCCTGCGCTCCCTGGTCTGGGACGAGCGCGGAGCGCCGCCGAAGCGTTTCGCAGATGTCTCGCTCACGCACGCACCCGTGCCAGACGTTCCGCGCTCGGTGCGCGAAGACAGGGTCGTGAACTCCACTCTGCGCGAGAACGCCCACTTGTTCAAGATCGTCACTCCGATCAATGTCGAACGCTTCGAGCAGCTGCTCGAGGACCATCCCAACCAAGATTTCGTTCAATCCGTGGTGCGCGCTCTGCGTGAAGGATTCTGGCCGTACGCAGACGCGAAGCCGGAGACCTACCCGGACACGTGGGACGAGCGACGACCCATGCCTCACGACCCCACCGCAGCGCAATTTCTCCGCGATCAGCGCGATGAGGAAATCGCGCTGGGACGGTACTCGGAGTCGTTCGGGGCTAACCTCTTGCCTGGGATGTACGCCATGCCGGTGCACGTCGTGCCGAAACCTCATTCTGCGAAGTTCCGACTTGTCAACGACCAGAGCGCCGGCGCGTTCTCGCTCAACTCAATGATCCGTCCGGAGGCGATCAAGGGGGCCGTCCTTGACGGCATCCCTGCACTAGGCGACTCTCTACGACGTTTCCGACGAACGCACGCGGGACGCGAACTCATCATGTGGAAGTCTGACGTCTCTCAGGCTTACAGACGTATGCCAGTCTCGCCATACTGGCAGATACGCCAAGTAGTCACCATCGACGACCTCCGCCACATAGACAGGTGCAACCTCTTCGGGGGCCGTGGGTCGCTCAAGGTCTGGGGCGCTTTCGACTCCCTCGTGAGCTGGATCGCCGAGCACAAGGCGGACGTCTGGAAGCACAACTACGTCGACGACGACTACGGTTTCGCGGCGATCGATGACGTCGATTGGTACCAACCGTACGCCAGGTACTTTCCTGCTCCGCAAGCGCGACTGCTGCGCCTTTGGGACGAACTCGGCGTGCCGCACGAGCCACAGAAGCAACTCCATGGACCCGTTCTCACAGTCATCGGTTTCGACGTCGACCCTAACGCTATGACGGTGACGCTGCCCGCCGACGGACGCGACAAGTTTCTCGCCGCCATCGACGATTTCTGCGTGGTGACACCGGGGAACCGTCGTCGCACGCTTGCCCAGTTCCAATCGTTCACCGGCTACGCAAACTGGGCGTTCAACGTCTTCCCGCTGCTCAAGCCCGCGCTCTCCTCCATCTATGAGAAGATGGCCGGAAAGTCGGATCGCCGCGCCGGAATCTACATCAACAACGCTATCGTGCGCGACCTGTTGTGGCTCAAAGGACACGTTCTTCGCGCACCGGGGATACGTCTCCTCGACGCCAACGCGTGGACGCCAGCAGACCTCATACAGGGCGCACACGGTGATGAGTTCGCTCTCACAGACGCCTCTGGTTCTGGACTTGGGCTGTACTTCCCCTGGCTGAACTTGGGTTTCCACTGCGGACTGCCTGCGCTCGCCCCGACGGGGACGATCTTCTTCTTCGAAGCTCTCGCCATCTGCGCCGCCGTCCATCGCACACAGAACTGGAAGCGAGCTGGCCGTCGTGTCCGCAGACTTGCTATCCTGTCCGACAACACCAACAGCGTCGCCATCTTCAACTCTCTGCGTGCTGCCCCCGCATACAACAGCATTCTGAAGAGCGCGGTCAACGTCATGATCGAGGACGACTTAGACGTTCGAGTCGATCACGTCCCTGGAGAGCTCAACGTCGTCGCTGACGCACTCTCCCGAGGGAAGCTGGACCTCGCCCGGCAACTGTCGCCAGGGATCACCCTACTACACCTCACGCCCCCGCAAGACGCGCTGGGGGCGACGCGCGTATGATCACCTCGACCCGCCGGTCCAGGCAGCCGCTGCGGCAAGCTTGGACCCTCGAACGCCTGGTCCACGAGCGCGCCATCGCGCTCGGACACGCGCTCGACGCGAGTACGAGGCTCACCTACTCCTCCGCACTCAACAGTTACCTTAATTTCATCCACCTCCACTCTTTCCCTGTCGAACCCTCCGCTGAGACGTTGAGTCTCTACGCAACGTATATGTGCCACCAAATCGAACCGCGCTCCGTAGATTCCTACCTGTCAGGAATCTGCAGCGAGCTCGAAGCTTTCTTCCCCGACGTACGCAAAGCGCGCGCGTCACCACTCGTCTCCCGCACCATGAAAGGTTTCAAGCGCCTGCGCAGCAAACCCGTCGTTCGCAAACGCGCCCTCACTCGTGAAGACCTGGTGCACGCGGCGGCTCACTTCGGCGCGACGCCCTCCTATGACGACACACTCTTCGTTACCATCTTGCTCACTGGTTTCCACGCTCTCCTTCGCCTCGGCGAACTTGTGTGGCCGAATAACACCGAGCTGCAATCGTACCGCAAGCTCACCATGCGCGCGTCCGTCAAGATTTCACAGAACACCTACGAGTACCTCCTTCCTGCGCACAAAGCAGACGCCTTCTTCGAGGGAAACCACGTCCTCATTCGTCAAAGTATCCACTCCCCAGACCCGCTCACTTGGTTCAAGTCGTACCTGCACGATCGCGACGCGCGTTTCCTACTTCGACCCGAACTCTGGCTCCGCGAAAACGGCTGCGTACCGACCCGATCGTGGTTTATGCAACGTCTGCGCGCCATCTTCCCGCGCGACGTAGCCGGTCATTCCATGCGCGCGGGGGGGGCTACCTCACTCGCCGCCGCTGGCGTCCCACCGGCCACGATACAGGCGCTCGGACGCTGGTCTTCGGAAGCCTGGCTAGTCTACATCCGGAAGCACCCCGCCCTCCTCAGCGCGATGCTTTGCGACGGCCGCTCCCTGCACGACGGCGCCCCCGCCGTCCCGAGTGCAGCCCCATAGATGCTTTTGCCCCACGCCTCACCAACCCCCACTCAGCCTCCATTGTCACCTGTACATTTCCTTTCTCACCATCTGTCGAATCAATCTCTCTTTTTTCCTTCTAGGCTTTTAGCGTTTCGCCTCGGAAATGCAGCGTGGGCGCCTCCCCTCGGATGCGCGTGCGCCTCGCGCGCGCGCGTCGGCGGGCGCCCGAGTTAGCCTAACACACGAGAGCCTCGCCGAGTCCCCTCCCGCAGAGGAGCGCCCGAGGATTCGTCGAGTTTAAAGACAAAGTTACACAAGTCGAATCGGAGGGACAGTCGTATCGCGCCGCACTCGGCAGCGAACCGCGCCCAGATGCCCTTCCTGGGTGCCGGTCCCTCCGTCGTCTCACGCCGCCCCGGCAGTGAGCCGCGCCCGGTTGCCTTTCCGGGCGCCGTCTCGGCGTTTGTGCCGCGCAGAGGGCTCTTACCCCGGCAGCAGGAGAACCCCTTTCTTCACTCTTTTCTCCTCCTCGCTGCCAGGTGAGCTTTTGTTCGTCCCTCGCGCGGGTCTTCTCAGGTCAGAATAGCTGACCTCCTTTCTCCTCCTCGCTGCCAGTGCGGATTTTCGTTACCCCCCCCGAGTTAGCCTAACACACGAGAGCCTCGCCGAGTCCCCTCCCGCAGAGGAGCGCCCGAGGATTCGTCGAGTTTAAAGACAAAGTTACACAAGTCGAATCGGAGGGACAGTCGTATCGCGCCGCACTCGGCAGCGAACCGCGCCCAGATGCCCTTCCTGGGTGCCGGTCCCTCCGTCGTCTCACGCCGCCCCGGCAGTGAGCCGCGCCCGGTTGCCTTTCCGGGCGCCGTCTCGGCGTTTGTGCCGCGCAGAGGGCTCTTACCCCGGCAGCAGGAGAACCCCTTTCTTCACTCTTTTCTCCTCCTCGCTGCCAGGTGAGCTTTTGTTCGTCCCTCGCGCGGGTCTTCTCAGGTCAGAATAGCTGACCTCCTTTCTCCTCCTCGCTGCCAGTGCGGATTTTCGTTACCCACCCCGAGTTAGCCTAACACACGAGAGCCTCGCCGAGTCCCCTCCCGCAGAGGAGCGCCCGAGGATTCGTACCATTGTACGACTATCGCGTATCGCGTGAGAGACCGTGGCGAACGTCCACAGCATGACTGTTCCTGCGGCGTTCTCGTGCCTGCGCTCCCGGTTTCGCCCTGCCTTCCTAGGTGCGCGTGCGGACCGGGGGCTCTTGTGATCTGCGGCGCGCTGTCCGTGTCCACGGTCGCGTCCGACCGCACCGTGTTCTACCGTACCGCAGTCGTGCCGTATTGTATGAACGCCGGGCGATTAGTGAGCACGATCAGTGCTAGAAGATAGAGCTGGGCACATGAGCGGGCGCGATGCCTGGCAGCTATTCATACGCGCATCACCACATGCGTACCTGTGGACGCGGCCTTTGTGCTCGTTGTGTGGAGTTGTGCCGCCCGCCAAGGCGACGATGGTCAGAGGGCCGGCGGTGGCGGCGGCCTAGCCTGCAAAGCGCGCGTCGGGATTGGAGCGCGATCGCGCGGGGCGCGCGAGCAGCCACCCCGGTGACCTTCGCGGAGTCGCGGACCTCGTCTGCCCGCGAAATCCCTCCTCTACCGACCAATGGCGTCGGGCGAATCGCACGCAGGTTCGGACGGCGCGGGCGGAGTGCGAAGCTAAACGAATGGATGGATGAATTAGTCATGCCATAATGGGCGGGTGGTCTGGCGGGTAATGCATTCTGGCCCCTGGGCCTGCCCCGCATCTCGCAGCATCACCTCTGGGGAGTTTTGACTCGGCGGACCTCGCTCCGTTTCATTTCGCCTCTCGCGTCCACACCGACACTTCCTCATCGTTCCCGAGACGTTCTATGCCGCGCACCGCCGGCCATGTCTTCCACACCTACCGCCGATGACCAGCAGCAAGGGCAGCAGCAGCAGCAGCAGCCGGGGCAGACACCCTCCCCCGGGCAGCAGCAGGGGTCGCTCCCGGACATGAGCAACTTCTCCGAGCAGAAGCCGTCCGCGTCGGCGTCGATCCTGAAGGAGCGGCGGTTCAAGCTGAGCAGGTGCGTTGCCGAAGGAGGATTGTGCTGGTGTATGTGGAACTGATGGGCTGGTGCGGCGTGCGGTGTACAGAGCATGCGACCGATGTCGGTGAGCGCCCTTGTGCAGAAGTATCCCTGTGTAACGATCGCACTGACAATAGGTGGTCGTGCTTTTGCGTTTCTGTACAGACGGCGGCGTATCAAGTGCGACGAAGGACACCCATGTCAATCTTGCCTCACCTCAAATTCGGCCTGTACGTTCGAGGAGCCAGGCAAGCGAACACATCCACACAAATCCAAGTACGTGATCCCGCCCCTCTCGGACTGTAGGCGAAGGCACCATTGAGGCTATCATGGTCTTCGTCGTGGACTGCACGGCGTAGACGATGTTCGCCACCTTAAGATGAACCAGGAAATCCCGTTCTCTTGCATGAATGCTAGACAGGGTTTGCTTTGAATGCTCTTTCTTCCCCTTGTAACACCAGCCCGATGCCCCGTGGCTTAGTTGGTGATGGACTGCAGCCTGGCACATCCTCACATTGAGAAGAAAACGAGCGAGTCCTGATAATAGAGGCGCGTTGCGAAGGTTGCAGAGCCCCCCGTGCAGCGGTATCGCGCGGTCGGTGGGTCTTCGCCGGTGAGGGGATGTGCCTGGTCACTCCAGATATTTCCACGGCAACATGCTGCCTCCGGGTCCACGGATATCAGGTAGCATGACTCTTGGAAAACCTGCCGCAGGAACACAGTGAGCGACAGAAGCATAAAGAGTATGTGTGTGGCGCTTGCAGGCATTCCACCAGTATCGTTGACTTTGTGCGTCGCATCGCGTCGCACTGACTCTCCTGCGAGGAATGATTTGCGAGTACATCTCGAGGAATGGATACACCTAGGGTACACACCCTGGACTTGTTCGGGTCATACTCTACACGCGCACTTCCATGGATGGTGTCGTTGAATTTATCATTTTCTCTGCTCGATTTCTTCCCCATCAATGCTTGAGTATGCTGACCGGTGTTGTAATGCACGCAGACGTGCGGCGACACTCGAAGATCGTATGCAACAGCTCGAGACACTCATCCAGGCTATACCACCGCAAGTCTTCGCAGGCGCAGGCGCTCTTGGGGCGGGGCTGCCTCAGTCGCCTGTTGATCCTAGCACAAGCCCGCACGCCTCTTTCGCCTCTTCTACGCACATCTTCCCCACCGCTGTGCCACCCCCCTCCCTCACGACTTACCCCCTCATCAATCCCTCTACCTTCTTCGGCCCCATGAAGTCCAGGTCGCGCAACTCGAGTCCGAACACTGGCATGAACTTCGGATCTCCTCAAGGTGCCATGCTCCAGGATCCCCTGGTGGAAGAAACGTCACGCATGTCGCTAGCGTCTTCTTACTTGTACTTCGATGATGAGGGATACACTCGCTGGCAGGGCGAGACATCGGGTCTACCTATCCTCGATCTACTCGTCGAGCGCCATGCTGTGGTCCCGAAACCGGATCCTGACCGCGGGGCCACACCTCAGCAGCAGCAGCAGCAACATTGGAAGGGGCCGAACGGGCAGCCACCGAACGATTGGTTCCCCGATCGCCAGCCAAGGCGTACAGAGACGAATCCCGAACACATATGGAAGCTTATCACGACTTTCATCGTCCCCGAACTCATGGACAGGTAGGCTCCCCGCTCTCATGACTCCCCCTCCACTCACATGCACACGCATGTCATAGCCTTGTCCAATGCTACCTATCGACGTCATACTACCTCATGCCTTTCCTGCACGTTCCGAGTTTTCTAGCGGTGAGTGTTGTCGGGCTTCTATCTCATTGCCGCGACATGTGATTGAACGCTTGCGCAGGACTACGGCAACCCCCGGAAATGGGGTGAACCTGGATTCGCCGCATTTATAGTCGCTATATGCTGCTTATCCTCAAGACACATCGACGATCCCCGCGTGCGCGCAGACCCGAACGACAGCAATAGCGCGGGCACGCAATGGTTTGACCTCTACCTGCGATTGCGGACTTTGCCTGGCGCAGACAAGCCGACGCTGTACACGATTCAGTCGGTCCTTATCGCCGGGGTATATGCGGTCGGACTCGGCAAGCTCTCGAAGGCGTTCGCTCTGCTCGCGGAGTCCGTCACCTTGTCGCTCGACGCCGGCCTCCATCGCACGTCGGACGACTACGACCTCTTTGACCCGATCGAGGACGAGGTTCGGAAGCGCACGTTCTGGTGCGTCTACCTGTGGGACAAGCAGGCGAGCGCGCACTTTGGTCGGCCACCGATGCTCAGGCTGCGGGACTGCGACGTTGGCGAGCCGACCATCGTTGACGATGAGTTCATCACGCGCGACGGCGTTGGCATGCAGCCCCCGGAGACGGAGAGCCGGCTCAGCGCGTTCGTGAGCTGTGTCCGGCTCTTCATCGTGCTCGAGTCGGTCATCGACGTACCCCCCTCGCGCCCTGGCGACGGCTCACCGTTCCTCTCGCGTGCGTCTGCGGTCCTCACCGGCTTCCGGCGCGGCAAGGAGCTGCGCGAAGAGGAGAACCTGCTCGACGAGATCTCGCGCGCTGTCCCCGCGCACTGGGCGCACTCGGTGGAGACGATGACGAGCAACGACGTGATCCGCGTCACGCAGGCGGAGCGCATCCACTGCGTCGAGCAATACGTGCGCATGCTCATCTACCGCCATCGCTTCTCCGAGATCGTCGCGGAGCGTTTGCACAACCACGTCCCGGACTCGGAGCAGGGCGAGGCGGAGATCGAGGCGATGCGCGCGGCGCACTCGTGCGCGCTGCAGATCATCTCGTCGCACTTGCACATCGCGGCGAAGGGTTTGATGACCTACTGTAAGTGTCGACATCTGCAAAAAACCTCGCGCATCGTAACTGACGTTTGTTTCTATAGACGGCGTACACGTCATTCACCAGTTGACTGCGGCGGGACGCACGCTAGTAGCGATGCTGCTCAACTGCCACTCAGACTCGTTGCGGCCGCTCATCCCACCAGCACTGGACGCACTGCGCTCCTGTGTAGGCCTCTTGCGCCGCTTCAGCGGTCGCTACATCTGCGGACAACGGTCCGGAGACCTCATGGAAGAGTTTTGTAGGAGTAAGTGTCCTGTCGTCCGGGCGCTGCCCGCCGCTGACGTGCCATGCAGTTACCCAAATACCCCTGGAGACTACCCGCCCGCAAGAGGGCACATCCTCGAGTAACCGACCCCCGTGGGTCCGCCCTGTCCGCAAAAAGGCGATGTCGAACGCACGCTCCCCGACCGGCTCTGGCGATTCGCCATCGCACCACGGCAGCCCGGAGGACTACCAGCCGACGGACGCGTTCCTCGACCACCTCGGAGGCAGCCCGCGCTCTGCCGCGCAGCCGTTCTCCGTCGCCCCGCCGTCTCAGCAGCAACAGCAGCCACTGTCTCCATCCGCGTTCGGGCTCACGCCAGGTTCGCAAAATATGCCGACGTTCATGGACACCAGTGGACCATCGCCTATGAACATTCTTCCGCCTGACCCTGGTGTGGGCGTACCGCCGATGTCGACAGCGGACATCATGGCGTTCCTGAACTCAGACCCTGGCTTGGACATGTCCTCGATCCTCGCGTCGCCCGACCTCGGCGGGCTCGACCACCAGACGAACGGGTTCTACCACCTCGGGGCGTCTCCCGCGGGCCCCGGGCCTGCGGGCGCGCTGTCGCCATAAACTTTCTCGACGGTCGGGTTGGATGGTTGGATGGGTAGGGTTGGGGGAGGCGGGTGATGTGTGAAGAGTCTGGCTGTCCTCGCTCTCTGCGACTGCTGCAGTGTATTTCCTGTGCAACATGCTTTGTATCTCGTAGCTTCGTACTTATCATCAGCTTCTTTTCTACACGGCGCATGCGGGACATCTCCATGAAATTGTCATAGATAGGAAAAGAAGAAACGTCGCGAAGATATCATCAACGTAAGGGGTCCAGAAGTTCGTCAACTTCCTTCCATGCAGTCGCGGTAACCGTCCAGCAAAGTAGTCGGGCTTGGTACCAAATATACAAAAAGGTACTACTATTGGTATATTAACATGTCCGGTAGCAGAATACATTCGGTGACCATACTGGTGCATATATCAAACAGCGCACTTCTCTGCACTCCAGCCCCCGTTCACCACTCAAGCGAGAGCGAGCAGCGATACGAGGAACGACGCCGTGCCCGCAATCGTGAACACGGACCCAACAGACTTAGATGAGACGGCCGCGTTCGGCGTCCCCAGAGCACCGACCGTAGACGCCGGTCCCGCAAGGACCGTTGCGGTCGCTGTGGCCGTAGCGATATAACTGTCCCACGCCGCGATCGTGGCCGAGGGATACGCATATGTCGACTCCGTCGTGATCGACCCGACGTAGATGCCGTTTGTCGCGCGGATCGCATCGACCGCGAGCGCCGGGTCTTCCCCGCCCACAACATGTGGTGCTCCATCTACAGTCGTGACGAGCCCGGTCTGGTTGTTGCCGAGTATGAACTCGCGGAGGAGGGTGTACGCCTGCCGAAGGGACGGTAAGCGTTAAGAACACCGTTCCGTAGAGGCACACGTGGAGGACTTACCAAGGGAGGTGAGTTGTACGCAATCAGATGGCCGACATTCTCGAGGAGGACGTACGTCCAGTTACGCTCTTGGTGAACGATACCCGCACGCTTCCCTTCGTCGGTATACCACGGCGTAGAGGGCTTGCGCGTGAAGCCCTGAATTCCGCCGAACGTCGTGTTCTGTACCGCTGTCAGATGCTGTCTGGGAGTGGCCAAGCACAATCGTGCATACCTGAATGACAACTGCGTACGATGTTCAGCACGGTAGGTAGCTCAGATGGATTCGCAGGACATACCTTCTGTGCCACGATGAGCAACCAGCAAGTCCTCATTGCCCGAGTACAAGACAATAGCAATGTTCTTCGCTGACGCGTTCGCGGCCAAGTCGTCCATAAACGCCATCGGTCTGCGAATGATTAGCATTCGCGCACCGTACTTGAAACTGCCAATACTCACTCAACACCTGTGAAGTCGGATCAACATCATAGTACTCGGCTGGAAACGAATGGTCACACATACTAGGGTCTTGTCCATTCACCGGATCGCCCAGGAACGGGTACGGGATCGAGCCCGCCCAGTTCTTGCTGGTTGGCGCGTGCAGCGCTGCCCGTGTCTTCGGGTCTATGATACAGGGTCAGCGTATTGGAAGGAATGCATCCCGAGGTTGCTCACCATTGAAGAAAGGGCCGCCGTTGATAGGTGACTCGGGGTCCAGCGCGTCCGACATCTGGTAGACCTGGAAGATACCGACATTGTCAGCACTTGCGCAAGCCATTGCCGCCGTAGAACCCACGTCAAACCCGGCCCAGGTTGAGATATTCGCATGAACGTCTGTGTGGACAAGACTCGAAATGAGTGACAAATCGTAGCGGATGGGACGCGGCACTTACTCCAGGGGTAGGTGAAGTTGATGGCGTATTCCACTATCTCGCTTTGCAGAATGCAGCCATACCACGGGTCGATCATCCCGTTGGGGCGGAAGGTGCGCTCGCTCTTCACGAGTGCAGCATGTTCTGCATCCCTCCGCGATACTTGATCCTTCACATAATCCTGCGATGCTTGCGTACGAATGTTCCGAGCTTCACGAGCGGTGGGGCTATTCGACACCAGCAATTCTTTTCGGAGAGCTTTCCTATATGCTTTGTGCTTGGCGAGGTACGACGGGTCGCCGGGTGTGGGATTCACATAGTGCAGCGTCGGGAAATGTCCGTCTTGGGGGTAGGTGAAGTTCAGATCCAGGCCGCAGAGATGCTCCCTAGCCACCAGGGTGAGCATCTCAGCCCTTGGGCCTTGTAGGATAGCACTCACTGTTCACGGAAGTACTCGAAGACTTCCGTATCATACCCGATGAGCTGCGGATAGGTCTCCAGGGTGGTGACCTGGAGTGGTCCACGGTCAGCAGCTGACATGAACGCCTGCGCCGTACAACAGAGACGTACCGTAGGCAATTGATCGTATACTATTTCAGCGCCGAGCGTGCCGTCTCCGATAGCGAACTTGACAATGTTTACGGGAGGGTCCACCAAGCCGAAGTATGTCTTCATGATATAAGGCTAGTGCGCGGAGAAGATGAGCAGTCATGATGCACGCAACATAGGAACATAACGTACGATATATGTCCCCGCATAGCTCTCTCCGGTCAGGTAGAGAGGCCGCGTCTTCAGACTAGGGAACACCTTGACGAGGTTCTCCAAGAAGCCCATCTACGAAGCCGTGCGTGAGTGTATGCACAAGATACATCATCATGTGTACTCACAAAGTCACGCCCGACCTCATCCTCGTCGTGAGCTAGTATATTGTATCAGTCAACGCGAATGCGTCAGCAACGACCATCGCACAAACCATAGCCGTCGGAATCCGCGGTAGCCCACCCCGTGCCGCTGCAGAAAGATCAGCGCGATTGGCATCGCATCGGAACAAGAGACGTACACCGGTTGGTCTATCCAGATATAGTCCGCGAGCCTGTCCCAGCTGTAGTTATTTGGGGAAGGCGAGCCATCCGGCTGGATGCGAATGGCCCCATTCTGCGCTCATTCCACGTTGGTTACGGTCATTACGACTATGCTCTACAATGAGCATACCTCGTAAACGAAGCCCATCATACTTGAGGACCCGGGCCTGCGAATTCAGGATGAGCATGTCTGCACTGTAGACCAGGTGATAGCAACGTACCCTCCGTTCAACCAGATGCCCCAGGGGACATCGTCTCGCTCGCCCGCAGCGGCAGTGAGAGAGCCGTTCTCCTTCTCAAAGCCCCAGAAGAAGAGCGTGTTGTTGGGATGGCCAGGCCTGTTGACCCCGATGTTCCCGGCGAAGCTGCGCGGCAACGGGAAGGTCACATTGGCGAGTGGGTCCTTCACCTCAAAGTCTAATGAATGAACGTCAGTGCGTCGTGGTGCGCATCAAAACGAGGCTGCTCACAATTCTGCCATTCGGGACCAAAGTCCCCGGATGGTTTCCCAGGGTAGTCGTGCGGCCAGCTGCTTGGTGTGGGAGGCAGTTGAGCGAAGACAACAGGCAGGATGACCGCCAACGCGGCAGTGGTGCACCCGAGCCCCAACATGTCTGAAGATCGTCGACAGAGAAGGACGTTGTTGAGGCGTTGCGGTCCTTAGGTTGCAAGCGTATATATGCGGCTGCTGCGTCCCATGTTGTGGAGACTCCGACAAGCGCGGACGTGTGTGGTACGGCGTGTGCGGTTGCAAGCGAGCTAAACCGCACAGCATCCCGGTAAGCGACCCGTTGCCCAGTGCGCCCATCGGTGGATGAGCAGAGATCCGGCTCCCCTGTCTTTCCCAGATGGTGAGTATATTCAAATATCGGGCGCAAACCCTTCCAGGCGTTTTGATGGGCGTACCTGCAGGTCTTCCTTGCTGTCAGTCACTAGTTGGATAGTGCAGATCTTGGCCAGCCTACATCCACGTTACGAGCGACGTCACCTTCACGCAATCCCTCCCGCCGAGGCCATTGATGGTTGGCGTGTGTGGGGCGGGAGGCTTCGTCAAGCGGACTTTCTCAGGGACGTCGAAACAAGTGACGGGCGGGCTGCACGCGCGCAGCAATGCTCTCGGGTTGGTCCCCGCGGCATCGTGCAATAGACCCTGCACTCCATCAATATCATGGTTCAGCGCAACGTCGAGGTACTCCAAGATGGTGGTTTGCTCACCTCCTGCTGGTACCATGACGTGAAAGTACGGGCCCGTATCCCCATGCGCTGTCCTAGTTCGAACAAACTTGTCAATGAGGCGGGGTTGGGCGGACCACCATCATTGCATGCGCGGCCGTCTCAGCACGGTCAATATACTTCTCGGCGGTCAGGTTACGGGTCGTGATAGAAGTGGTTAGCTGCTATCGTGGTCAAGTGCGGGATTCGTGAGCCGAACTTCAACCACAACCCGGGTTGGCCGAGATCCGCTGCAAGCCTGCAAACTGCAGTGTGATATGCAAATATCGTGAACCTAGCGCAACATGGACCTGTGTGGATACTCAGTTAGGCGTGGTTTAGACCGATAACGTACGCACCTCACAACATCAAGCTACGCGAGGAAGGTACCATGACGCGTCCATAAGAGAAGGAAACCTGTAAAATGTACCACGCAGCACGGAATGAGCAGGACAGATAGTATATTGTCAATCTACAAAGCGACTAGTTTGAGTGTATAAAGATAGCGTAGCATGCGCGGGTAACGACGGGCGGCGAACAGCGCGCTCAGGTAACGAAGTCCAGGATCCCTGCAGACAAAGCGACGATCAGCGTGACGATCCGGACGTCAGGCGCCTCGCGCAGAGCCGCCCGCGCCGCGTTACTCGAAGCCGGGAGCGAACCTTGCGTCACTCTCGGCATGTCCCCCGCCATCGTCATCGTGCTCACGAGGCGCGCGGCCGTGTACGGAGCGGGCTCGGATGTTGCTGTCGCGCGGGACCGCAGTTCAGTCGTGTTGGAGACAGCGTTCGTGGGGAGAGCTTACAGAGAAAGACGCCGCCGTTGGCAATCGCGGCGTCCACCGCCTGCTCCAGGTCGGTCCCGGCGTCGGAAGGTACCATTGACATGAAACCGACACGGGCGGGGTCTTGCGACGGGTGCGTCATGTTCCCGTAGTAGAACGCGACCATCGTCCTGCAGACCCTGTCAGTCGCGTAGTGTCACGAGCTACAGTAATTCACTCACGATTTGAGGAACGGGTCTCCAAGGCTCCAGCTATACAAGAAGCCGCCCTGTCCCGGCGGATCCGTCTGGGCCAAGGCTGGAGTACAGCGAGCGACCTCATCGGGATAGACCCTTCCGGGAGTGACAGCGGCGGGATGGGCGAAGTCGCGGGGATCTATTGGGAATGTCTTGCCCCCAATGACGAAGGTCAGGTTGTGCGGGCTCGCACAGTCAAATGTACCCGCCGCGTCCAGGCTCAGACGCGCGAAGATGTGGGATAGCACATCTTCAGGACCTCGTATCAGAGAGTTGCCCTACAAATGGCATGAGACTCTGGGCTAACACGAAGATGTACATCCCACTTACAGTGTCAACCAATGCCGATAGCGAGATAGCAGGAGACGATAGCCCGGAGCGAGGCAGCTTGGCGCCGTCGAAATAGACGTCGTCGAGGGGCGTCTCCCAAAGGAGCGGATAGACCTATATCCACAGTATCAGCGCATATACCCATCTTTGGAGAGAGTCTGAGGCATACCTCATTTGGCGCGTCCGCAGGTGGAGGCAAACCGCCCTCCATGACCGAGTAAGATCGCACAGGGGCCCACGATAGTTGATCGTCTGATATCCCGTAAGGAAGTGCACCTAAGGAGAGCATCCCATCGTTGCTCGAGAAAGAGATCGTATCGCGCTGCAAGGTGGTTACCACTAGAGGGCGCTCAAGAACATTCAAGATCACGAGCCTAGTCAGCAGAGGGCCTATTGTAGAGAACGTGTCGGTGATAGAGTCCAGTACAGATGCCGCATCCCGACGCTGCGCTGTAGGATCCGGGTTTGCGCGAGGAGAGGTCTCAGACAAGTCCATAGACGGAAGATGTGCCGGGGGAGAAGGTATAGACTGATCAAGATGCGAAGCCAGCATTTGTCGCCAGATGAGACTGATGGGAGGAAAGCCAAGCCCTAAGATTCCAGCAGAGCCAGTCTGTAGTACGGTCGTGTTTGTGTCGTCGATAGCGGCGAAGTACTGGTTCGGAACAGAGAGCCCAGCTAGAGACACTGTATCCATTCCTATCGGGCCAGACGCATGGGTGCCAGTGCGCGAGTCGCCGTATAGTAAGCGTACGTCTTGTCCAACGGGGTTGAGCGCAGTCTCCGAGTAGAGCGGGACGCGGGTAGCAGGACATCTCTCTTTGCACGCGTCGGAGACAAGCCACAGATCAGAAGAGCCCGTGTCTGCGGAAAGACACTGATTAGGAACAACATGACGGACATTATTTGTGGCAACATACCAAGGATGAGTGGTGTCATCGTCCCTCCGACTGTGACGACCACGTTGTACGTTCTGGTACGATGTTCGTATAGCGACCTGGTTCAAAGGAGCACCCTGACTCACACGTCCATGTTGTCTCCCACTCCCACGGCCGCCACGGTTGCTCCTCGTTTGAGAACACTCCGGGGACCACGCTGCCGCTGTATCGGCAAATGCACTGCGCCCGCGCCCGCGTCCGCGACGGAATCCATGCTTGATGATATCGCTGGAGCCACCGACAAGAACACAAGTCCCAGAGCCCACAAGACATGCACAGGATACCGCATCGTGATCCGTTGGCCTGCCAGAAAGATGAGCGGCGCCAGACATAGGCAGCGTGCCAGAGTACGCAGGAAGACGAAGAGAGGCGAGTCGGCGGAGTGTCCTAGAACCCCGACGCGCCCAGCTCGCGCGATGGTTGTCATTTATTTGGTCTTGTTTAACCATCTCGCGGCGCTTGGGTGGTTGTGAGTATCAGCGCGCGGGTCGTAGGATACCAGGAGGGGGTCTTCAAATTGAAGGAATGCCCCACTGAGAACACGACATAAATACACAGTGGAACATCGGTATAATGATTCGGGAAGATCCGTAGGTAAGACAGGTCATTGCTACAACAGGGAAAAAAATTGTGACGATCGTAAGTCGTAGCTTAAGCCCTTGAGGCCAAGTCTAGACGGATAGTAGCTAGGGTACGAGTATAGCGGTCGATAGCGTATGGGGAGATGGTGCAGATTAACAAACTCGGGATGTCCATGTAGGGGACGAGATCCGAGTCGCAGCAGCTGTGGCAAAGCGCATACAAACAATGATGGTAGTGTGGGGAGGGGATAGGTAGCGCGACGGGTGATGCGGAGTACAGCGGGATACAGCATGGAGGCGTATGTTCGACAACAGGCGGGTAAAAAACAAGAGCTTACCATGATAAAGATAGCAGAACAGATGGGGGCAGTGCGAGACTTGCATTGCGGGGTCGGGGCGGGGCAGGGGTTGGGGGTTGG
This sequence comes from Trametes sp. AH28-2, assembly GCA_001304625.1. Taxonomy (NCBI): domain Eukaryota; kingdom Fungi; phylum Basidiomycota; class Agaricomycetes; order Polyporales; family Polyporaceae; genus Trametes; species Trametes sp. AH28-2. Next base: position 139,023 of record KQ464089.1, on the reverse strand, counting down.
TGTGCGGCAGGTCTGCGAGAGCGTCATATAGACAATGTGTGGCGGCCGCGCTCTGGATATCATGGAACGTCCCGAGTGTGGATATTGAGGGGATGTGGGGGTATCAAAACGGCGCCATGCCTCCGTCGGTTGCGAATCCTCCGTCGGTTGCGAATCCTCCTTCAGTTGCGAAGGCTCCGTCGTTCCCCTGCGCAAGGGACTGCCGGTCGTCGTACAGGTATGCTCCTAGCAGAGGCTGTAGCCATGCAGGGTACGGTTCGTGGGGCGGCGACTCGTAGAACCAATCAAATGGTAGAGTCCACACCGCCCGTTTCGAAATTTCTTCTTCAAGTTATCCTAAACCGTTTCGAAATTCCTTCTTGAATCAATTGTCCCATTGTAGCGTAGAATTCGTCCGTGTATACTTCTGTCCACCGTATCACAGCTTCCTGTATGTTAACAATGTAACAGTAAGCATTGTCAGCCGCGAGCAGAACGTGCTGGCCGAATGGGTGAAAAAAAAAGAAATTACGGCGCAAGGCTCGAACTCCCGGTGCGCACAAGTTAGAGCATCCAAGGCAGACATCAGTACCGATTCGCCACATCTTCTACAGCACTGACGATAACATTAGCACCATATCGCGGCACCTAATCCCATGTAAAGGGCTAAAAAAGGGCTAAAGAGCCAGCCCCCCGCCCATTTCGAGAATCCTTGCTCACATGAGACTATCCTATGGTCTGTGGGATGCTCTCCCAAGATTTTCAAGCCTAAGCTTGCCAGGAAACAGAGCTTGTAAGATGTATATTGTCACAGCCCAAAGGTCAAATGGGACTTCAAACGCGCGCGCGTTTGAAGTCCCATTTGGGCCGCCTCCACAGCGAAATATAGTGGCACATCTTTGTGACTTTGGAAAGGTCGTTTGGCTCAGTTGGATCCTGAGCGGCTCCGTGCTTGAGGCCTCCGGTTCGACTCTCTCTTATGCACATTTTTACCACACGGGAAAATTTTGGTGGCAGTGCAACAGGCGCCTATCTCTCCGCGCGCGGGAAAAGGACTCTTTCAAGAAGATCTCGAAACCGTTTAGGATAACTTCAAGAAGAAATTTCGAAATGAGCGATGTAGACGGCTCTCAAATGCCGCAGGGTCGATTCCAAGATGAGGGTGCGTGCCCTGAGGCCACGAGTAAGCGTCTCCGAGAGGCATGCCCTCCTGGAATGGTGGGACCGGCGGTTCGTCCTGTGGCGCGGACCATCCTGTCGGAACGATGGCTTGATTCGCGTCTGCGTATGTCTGCGGGAACATGGGGCGCCCAACGTCTTGTACGGCTGACGACGCCGAAGGACGGGATGGCCCAGCAAGGGCGTTACGCGGGGATGAATCGGGATGAGCGTGGATCCGATGGAACCACGACGGGCCGGACAAAGCGTTAGAAGGGGGGCCGGATGGGTTGGTTTCCGGCTCCGAGACGGGCAACTCGCATGTTGACGAGGAAGCAGGGGCGGGGCTTCCAGAGAAGACGTCGATGTTGTACAGCTCCATGAAGAAGCCCGCAATGTGGGCCATGGACGCGTTCTGCAGGTCTTGCTGCAGCAATTCCGCGATTGCAAAAACGTTCCCTCCCCGTGAGAGAAGAACGCTCATCGCCTCCTCGAATGTAGTGGCGTCCGGGGAGCGCGCCAACTCCGACTGGACCTTCGGCCGTTGGGGGCAATTCCTCGCATTCTTGTGCGTCGAGGAATGATATGCGGAGCGCCTCTTGTAGACGCCGCACCAAACGCAGCGAATCATATTGAGACCGTAGTGCTTCTCGCGTATGTGCCTGTGAAGGCCACTGAGCTGAACTTCTTCGCTACAGCCTTCAATATTGCATCGATTCTTGTCGTCTCCATTAAAAGAAAGGAGGTCCTTCTTGTGGTGTTTTTCGAAATGTGGAGCGACGCCTTTCGACCCCAAGATGCCCTTATTGCAGCGCGTCCGCGAGGGAGATGCCCACGAAGCGTGTTTGTCTGAATTTGCACAACCCCGTCCGTGCACGGGCCATTCGCAGGGAATCACTGCGTCCGGGTCGGCGAGCTCTAGGTCTTCACGACGGTCTTCTAGTGCTCCGTAATTGTTCCGTACCGGCGGCCCCCGTTTCTTCGGCCTGTCCGAGAAGCAATCAGTAAAGTTGCACCTATGGAAGGCGCGATATACGAGATTATATGTCAGACACGTACGCCGCGGTAATCTGCTCAGGACCCTTCTGCTTCCCAGATACATTGTCCTGAGCGGCATGCCTAGGATGATTGGCAGTTGGTGGTAAATGGCACGTATGTGGAGATGAGGGGATAGCGAACGCGAAGGTATGAACATACCTGACATCATCCCTCAACGCCAGATTCTCGTCGTGCGACGAGCCCGCTGCCAATGAGCCAGATGCTGCGACGTCTTCGCCCCTCAAAGCGCGTTCAAGATTTGCGGGGTCGAACCTTAGGAGTGTGATATGCCGCGCATGAACAGCCATGGAAACATGAGCTCCGGGACGAAGTGTATGACATCTTGAGAACGTACCTCTTCCCCTGGTTCTTCTTTTGCCGCCGTGTCACGGGCATCGATGCGTCTTTCGTTGGTTAAGCAAAGAAAAAGGGAAGTACAATATGTCGAGTCAAGATAGACGCGTAGGAAGAGGGGAGGCGGGAGTGGGGGGAATGGGAGTGCGTGTGGCTAGGAACGTGGGATGCGGTGGGTTATGGGAGAATAAGCGCTTGACGGTCACCGCAAGGTCACCTCCTCGGCTAAGCGTGTGTTGCTGCGTATTTGCAACATTTCCGTGGCTGGAACACTCACCGCGGTACCTCGGCGATGACTGGGGTCCCAGAACATCCTTTGTCTTCGAGTTTGAGCTCTCGCGATGCCTCGGTCGCCGCCGTCACCTCCGTGTGCGCTCGACGTCGGCCGCTCCTGCGACGGCGACGTCTCTCGAGCTCTCTTCAACACAGCGCGCAGAGCGAGTAGCGCATGGCGTCGTTGATCACCTAAGCTCAGGTTCATTCCCATTGCCTACGCGTAGAGACAAAGATACAGACGTACCGGAGGACTCGCAACCGGCTGCGGGGCTTGGCAAGCAAAGCGCTCTCCCCCGGGAGACAACCCACGGAGACCTACCAGTAAGCAAAGCGATCTTGGAGGATGCCCCCTGAGGTATTTCTGCCCTAGGTATGCAGTGTCGATGACTTGCGCATGCCCGCGACATGGGTCTGGCGTGTGCACAGCGGTCGCTCCCGTGTAAAACTCATTCTTCGCGTTCTGACCGCACACCCGACTTCAAACACAAGCTTCAAGGTCTACAGAATATTCATGCTCTATGTCCTTCCGGCAGAGAAGGATACACTTCTGGGAGCGGAGCAAGCAGGTATCTCCATGCGTCACCTGAGTAGAAAGTATGTTAATCGTCGCTGCGCTTGCAGCGGATCTTTAGGTCAAGTACCTTGAACAGTTTAAAAGCCATGCTCGCGACCGAGGTGTCCAATCTACCTGGACAAGCACAGGACGATTTTCGTCCGTCATTTGCTCACTATGTATGCTGTTACGTTGCGTGCGACTACACTAGGTCAGTGAGTCATCTGCACACGACATAGGGTCAAATACGGGACTTCTGTGGATCGATACAAGCACATACCACAATATTCACTTGCGAAGAGCCACTTTCAACGGTTCCGCGGCTCTGTAGGTATTCAGCAATCTCTGCACGATAACGTCGCGTTTCGGTGCCACTTTGAGGAAGAAGACGTGGCGGTTTTCGGGGCGATTAGGAGGCACAGACGGGCTTTGGGTTGTGCTGCCCTCAAGGCGTTCATAATGCTAGAATGTCATAGCATGTTTGATGCGCGAGAGGAGGACGAGAGAGTGCAATTCAGCCATCTTGTTCTCCTCGAGCCTTGACGACGCTAGCGATCTGCCCGGCATCGCGTCACCGTGACGAGTCCGCGGATGGCCCCAGCACTTGGCACACACCATTCTGGGCAAAGCAGAGTCCTCTCCTCCCACTCAAAATGCTTGCTAACGATATCGTACGTACAGGATACATTTTATTTGTCCAGGATTCTCTCATACTGGCTTCCGGCAGAGCCCACGCTGGCCTTGGTGAGGATCGGAGTCCAAGTCACCTTGAAGCTCGATTCAGCACAAGAGAACCGTACTTCCGGGACCGCGACGGTCACGTGAGGGGCTGTCGCGTAACGCGACGCGCGTTGAGCCACACGCGACTTGTCCGCCTTTCTTCCTTCGCCTCACCTTCTCTCCAATGGCCGAGCACACCAAACTCAAGCTTCCAAGCGTTGCAGGTATTTCAAGGTATGCTATCAGTGTGTAAGGTCTAGCTGACTCTACTTATCAGGCTACAAACTGGTCAAGCAGATCGGTGGCGGCGGCTTCTCCACGTAAGTACCCGGCGCTTGTAGTCATCGTAGCCACACGCGGGGCGTACCATCCTGTTCTAGCGTCCTCTGTCAGACGTGGCACTAGTACGGGATGGTACTTTCAGCATCATATGTTTCTTATTTCGAATTATCTGAAGTGCGAGCGACTAGTCGCGGCGTCTGTGCTTGGTCCCTTCAGTGAGGTCAAAGAAGCAGCGTCGAGAAGCTCTTTGCTAGTGGAGAATATCGTCCCATTCTGTGACACCCTATCTCACTCGAACATTTCCAGTGTATACCAAGCAGTGAACGTGGACCAGGGCCGCGTCGCGGCTTGCAAAGTCATCGCTATCACGCCAGAGACAGACGAAGCACAGCTCAAGGCGATCGAGAAGGAGATCCGCGTCCAAGGCGCCCTCAAGCACAAACATATCCTCGAGCTCATCGGCGCTGCGAAGCTCCTCCCCGACCGTGCCGCCATGTCCGGTCACTTCCCGGGAATGTATCTCCTAATGGAGATGGCCGCCGGTGGCGACCTGTTTGACAAAATCGGTATACAAACTCACTCCAGATATCCCATGTTCTCAATGCTTACATCGACAACGCAGCACCGGATGAGGGAATCGACGAGGAGACGGCTCATTTCTACTTCGCTCAGCTGATTGACGGGCTGGTACGTCAGCATGCCCGCCGTCTTTGTTCTCTTGCAGCTCACCTCTGTGTGTAGCAATATATCCACCAGGAAGGTGTATGCCACCGGGACCTGAAGCCCGAGAATCTTCTGCTCGACGGCGCAGGCACGCTCAAAATCTCTGACTTTGGTCTATCCGCGGTCTACAAGCTGAAAGAAACCGGCAAGACGCGCATGTTGGCAGAACGATGCGGAAGTCTTCCTTACCTTGCGCCGGAGGTCTGCTTGAATTCGCCGTGCATTCTTGTCTCTTTTTCTCACTGAATTCACAGATGAAGGGGAACGAACCTTACGCGGCCGAGCCTATTGACGTATGGGGAAGCGGTGTCATTCTCTTCACTATGATCGCTGGCAGTGCGTATCTGCTGTCGTGGGGTTGGTCGTTGTTTCCTCACACATTGGTCAACGCTGTCAGATACGCCCTGGGACGAGCCGACGAAAGGCAGCTACGAGTTCGTGCAGTACCTCACGGGCGAGTGCTTCAACTACGAACCATGGAACCGCTTCCCAGAAAGCATGCTCGGTACGCTCCTTACTTTCTTCTCCCCTCTCTCCGACATCTCATGCACATTCCTGAAAGCACTCCTTACTGGCATGCTTGACGTCGATCCTGCCCACCGAATGACTCTAAACGACGTCGCGTGCGACCCCTGGGTAACACGGTGCGCATGCTTTCCTGTACGATGTGCGCCTTCCCTGATGCGCGCATTCTCGAACAGCCCAAGCCAGCTCGCTGGGCGCGGTGCGTACGCGATAGCGCAGAGCCTCACCGCGCGGATCCGCGCGAACGGCGACATGGACATCGCCGTGCCGCAGATCGGCGGCTCAGACGCGATGGACACGGACGAGGACGGGGACACCATCATGCACAGCGCGCGCTCGCAGTTCACCCAGTCACTCATGCTCTTCGTGCGTGCCACCCTTCCATCCTGCCCCTCCTGTTCCACTAACGCACCCATCGCACCTCTGCACGTACAGACGCAAACGCAGCCGGGCACGCGCTTCCGCTACACCCCGCACCTCACGCGCTTCTTCGCCGCGCTCGCGCCGCACGCGCTCCTCCCGCTGCTGCAGGAGGCGTTCGCGTCCTTCGGCGCGAAACAGAACCCGCCGCGCGAGCGCGCGCCCGGCGAGCACGACGCGCCGCTGCTGCGCATGCGCGTCGGCGCGAAGGACCGCCGCAAGCTGCACATGAAGGGGTACGTCGAGCTCGACCCGTTCCAGAAGGGCGAGTACGCGGGCAGCTTCGTCGTGCTCGCGCGCGATGTGGTGAGTGTCTTTCGCTCGTTTGGTTGGGGATGTGTGGGTGGGATGTGGGCTGATCGCGCACGCAGGGGAACCCACTGGAGTGGCGCGCGATGTGGAAGGAGCTCGTCAAGCACCCGCTCATCAACCCGCACGTGTACAAGAAGTGAGGGCTTCCGCCCGCACCCTCCCCTTTCCCCTCTCTCTGCCCTTCTGCTTTCTTGGAATACGCACTCCAGTGCGCGGACAGCGCGACCAAACAACTCAGCTCCCCCACTCACCTTACGCCCCCCCCCGCGCTCACATCCAATCTCGCTCCGCCTCTCGTAGGGTTTTTGTAGAATTACATTCCTGGTTCTTGTATGATAGTAGGGCGCGCGACGATACAGACATGGCTACCCGGCATGATGCTACACAGCGCGAGGGCGTACATACAGCATAAGGCATACACTGACAGCGAGGCACGATTCGAGAGTCCGGGGCAAGAGCAGGAGTCCGTTCATAAATACGACATGGAGAGAGCGAGCGGAGGCGGAGGTCGTCATGGCTTCATCGGCCGCCGACGGACGGCTCAGATGATGAAGCGGAGGTTCGTGTCCTACACACAGAAATGACCCCGCGCGTCAGTAGAGCCTGGGAGACGGATGAAAGCGGAGAGCACGCACGATGCGGTGCGAGCTCGAGAGCTGCGCCTTCTGGCTGTACTTCTTCTTGAGGATGACGCGGATCGAGCGCAGCAGCTCCTGGTACGTCTGGTTCGGGTTGTCCTCTGTGGGCGCGGGGAGCGTTAGCGTCAGCTTTGGCCGCAACGAAAGCAGCGAGACGACGTACGGAGGGAGATCATGAACGCCTGCGTGTTCAGGAGGCACAGTTAGTTGCTGGATCACCCGCGCAGAAGGAGAAATGTCGAAGGAGACTCACGTAGCTCATCGCGCCCGTCGCGACGCCCTGCTCCCACGTGTCCGCGCTCGTCTGCGAGTCCTTGCAACCGCTCCACGATATCTGTGCATGTACGCGCTTCGCATCAGCCCACCGCCGGCCCAGTGTGAGCGGAGAAGGAGGAAGGACTGACCACGTCCGCGGGAGTCGACTTGTAGTCGAACCACTTGTTCTTCACTTGGCTGCCCTTGACACGGCCGTCGGAAGAATACTAGGGAGTGGGGATGAGCACGTCGCTGGACCATGTAGAAGAGTATTATGCGCACCAGGTACGGAAGATCTGGAAGGGAGGAGCATTCAGCATGGTGATGACGGACAGAAGCAAAAGCGGGAGCCTACCGAGCACGGAGCCGGAGTGGCAGGACTGTAGAGGCATCATGTGTTAGTCAATCGTTGCATTGCGTTTGAACGTGATACACACATCGAAGACCGCCTATGCAGAGACAGGTCAGCGTATTGACGAAGAGCATAGTGGGTCGCACGTACTGTCAATCTGCACCCTGCAGGAAGAGACTTGACCATGATGGTATGCATCAACTGCGGCGCGGGCGTAAGCAACTCCATCAGTCTAGTTTTCTCCACGACTCACGTCGTCGACGATGTATCCGGACTTAGTGTGGTCCAGCGGGAATATCACTACCGCATATATGCGCGTGAATGTCCGAAAAATGATCAATATGGGACGGACATACCTTCGTCATAGCCGTCAATCTCGTCTCCGTTCCTGTCTTTAATCTGACCACCGTGGCCTGAGTCTACCGAAAGCGCATGAGTCTCTTAGGACCGACCAGACGCGAGACAAAATGCATACAGTGAAAAAACAGAGAGTCGTGCGGGCGCGCGCCCTGCACGAGCCAGTGCATCATGTTGAGGATGTTCGCACGCGTCGGAAGGAGCCGCGGGTCCGTCGAGTCATCGGTCAGGAGTACGATGTTGCGTGCCTTGTAGCCGTGGCCTGCATATCCAGTAGTGAGCAGAGCTGGACTGTGGAGGTGCGAAACAGCGAGGCGGCGTACGCATGAGGAAGCCCTGGACGTTCCGGGCATCGTTCACGCAGCCATACAGCTGATTTTCCTGGCCGCGGTAATTGATGCCGATCTAAGCAAAGGCGCAAACTAGGCTCAGTCGCAGTAAGGGAGGAGGGAGCATGGCACGTACGCATAGTGCTTTCTTCTGCCCCGTGCACTTCGAGTACATGAAGTGGTGGTCTGCATGACTAGATGAAGAAACCGGCTTCAAATACTGGATCGGATCCGGCGCCGGGCGATGCTCTATATTCCAGCGCGACTCTCAGTGAAATATGCCAAAGGCAATGCGTGTCTGACATACTGGCAGGCTTGGCGGGCGTGCTGCTGTGTTGAACGGCTGGGGGGCGCGACGAGTGTTGGACGACGGCGGGGGGTCGCGGCGAGTGGCTATGGCTATGACTATGGCTATGGCGATGCGTGTGCGTGTGCGAATGCGAATGAGACTGATGGCTCGTGCGATGCGACGACTGCACATGAACAGCAATGGGAGAGCGAGGTATGGGCGCTGAGGAACTTGGCCCTCCCGGTATTGCCCAAGGCCTGCGTGTGTTGGTTAGTCATGTTCGTCGACACTGCGGTGGCGTTTGGGTTGAACATACCCAGAGTTGGCGCTGTATCTGTCTACCATAATGTTATCTACATTCGGCGTCAGAAAGTATCAGCGAGAGGCCAGAAACGATATACAGACCCGATCCCGGAGCGCCGATGGGCATGAACGGGGCTGGCGCCGGCCCCGATGAGTACATGTCGAAGCCTCCTGGACTAAGGATATGTTCAGAAAAAAGCTCCTCTTTCATGTAGTGTACTTACGGGGAGGGAAAGCTGTGGCAAAATCGTAGTGAGTTTCGGCTGCATCGCCACAGGAAGTACACGTACGGCGGAGCATACTGCTGGTGCTGGTGGTGCTGCTGTTGTGGCTGCTGTTGCGCGTAATACGGCGGGGATCCTTGGCCACCGCCTGCTCCTCCGCTGAAATCCCACATCATCTTTGCTCTGTTATGCTGGTTGGAATGGTGGTACGAAAGGAAGGGGGCTATATGGACTGCACAGCCGTGGCAGATGATGACGGGAGGTTTATAAGGCAACGGCTGGGCGTCTTCCCCGGGCGTGAGTAGAATGTGGTTCTGACTCCTTGGCAGAGCGGCCGTTATGGAGAGCAGGGTGCCGAGACGTCCGGCGCCGCCTCCGGAGCTTCCTGGGCGGTGCCTCGCGCTCCTGTCGCCTGCAGCCCGACTTCAACCCAGCTGCCCTGGAATGGACACCTTTGCACTGCACGTGGACAGCCTGTGAGCAGCGTCGGATGTTTGCGGCAACAGAACTCACGATTCTATACGACATTGAGGGCGGCCTCTTCTACGCTGTTTGACTAACGACATGTGGATATTCCAACTACACAAGTCAATGATTGTCCTATATGTTCGCGGAGATCCAGTTGTCGTAAGTGGCGGAGGATGATCGAATTAGCGCCCGCTGGCGTATCTCGATCGCCAAATTTGGGTGATGTACCGCGTTATGTAGCGCCCGAAGTACTTTTGCTCCCTGTACTTTCGCTCTACTCACTCACCGCTGGTACTTCCTGCACACCTTCGCTCTTTTGTGCTTCACATCTCTCGGAAATGGCTAAACGAAAACACGCGGATGCCAGCGAGTCGAGCGACGACGACGCTCCGGAAGCCTTCTCTTTCGGCACGTCCAAGAAGGCTGCAAAAGGCGAGCAGGAGGCCGTTCGCCAGTTCCAGGCCGCGCAGAAGCTCAAGCAAAAGGAGAAGAACCGGATGGTAGACCGAAAGCTCAAGGAGCGCGCTGCAGAGCCCAAGAGCGCGGGGAAGGGCAAGGCGAAGGACGCGGGGTCCAGTCACTGGGAGAAGGCTACCAAGGGGAAGGGCGCCGAAGAGGACTTCACGGAGGACGAGGACGCGAGCGAGGCTGAAGAGGGTGCTTCGGGCAGGAGTGCCCTGGAGGAGCGGATGGCGCGTGCTATGAGGGACGCGGAAGAGGAAGACTCGGACCTGGACGGGGAGGATGAAGAGGGGGAAGGCTTTGTGGGCGAGGACTCCGGCCTGGAGGAAGGCGCTGCAGACGATGACGACGACGAAGAGATGTCGGACGACGAGGGTGAGGAGGATGAGTTTGACGAGGGCGAGGAGGATGACGAGGGACTGGACGAAGACGAGGAAATGGCGTCGGAAAGCGAAGAGTCCGAGGAAGAGGAAGCGCGTCCCAAACCTCCTACCCAGAATCGAAACTACCTCCCCGATCACCTTTTCAAGTCCGCGCTCTCAGCCCCGCGTAATACCAAGATTACATTTGGCGACGACGAACCAGTCTCCTCACGCGCGCGGGGGTCTCCACCACAGAAGCGGAAACGAGCAAAACGTCCTGCGAAGGACATCGTGTTAGGGTGCGTCTTTTGCATTGTATCGCACGCTCATACATTTCATCTCATCTTATATACCAGGTCGCGCACTATCCGCACACTACCAAAATCATCCGAGGCTATCTCCCCCGCCGCGGCGAAAGGCCTCCCCCCACCACGGCGCGTGAACAAGTTCCTCAAACACAGCCTGAACGTGAAGGGCGACCTCGCTAAGTCAAAAACCAAGGGCTGGACACGACGAGCAGGTCAGGAACGCTCGTGTACATTCTACGCAGACATTTGACTTATGGCCTTCTCCCGCGTAGCCAACCTCGGCGTCATGAAGAGAAGCGGACCCGCAGCGAACTTTGTTCGTACTTCATAGCAGCTAGGGCTGCACGTTGCTGTCATGTTTTTCCAGCAGATTGCTCTGGGTACAGTGCCAACTTGACGCAACCTTCGTGTTCCTCTCAACGTGCAGAACGTCTGCTAGCAAAATGTGCCCTACATTCGCCTACTTGTACATTGCAGAAGAACCGGGTATCCGGCCAATCGTGCGTCGCAGGAACGTATTCACGCGATAACGCGAGTTTTAGGGGCCTCACGGGAAGGAGAGCTTGTTTGCCTTCGCCTCGAGCTCCGCGAAGTATATCGCCGTCTCCGCCATGATCACCAGCCGCCGGTCGCCCGCAAAGACGAGGTTCGCAGACGTCGTGCCGAGGAAGATCTTGCCGAGCAGCGTCCCCTCCGCATTCCACACGTGCACGCCATCCCCGCAGCCCGCGTAGAGGTTGTCTTCCGCGTCGAGCTGCAGGCCGTCCGCGATACCGGTGTCCACGTACGCGAACACGCGCCGGTTCTTGAACGCTTCCGTCTTCGGGTCGACGTCGAACGCGTATCTGCGGGGAGGTGAGTCCACAACTCGAGACCTCAGAGTTCAATGGCAGGCACGCACATCGTTGCGGGATGTGTCTGGTTATTCCCGAGGAAGCCGGCGTTTGCACCCGTGTCAGACCTGTTCCCCGGCCTGGTCAGATTTACGGCGAATCATGAGGAGCCCGTGTACGCACACAAACGCCGTCTTGCCGTCCCTGCTGAAAGCGACCCCGTTGCACTTGTCGAACCCGTCCGCAACCACGCGTAGCGCCCTCGTCTCGGGGTCGAGGCGATACACTTGGTTCGGCATGAGGGGCACTGGGCGGAAGTGGTTCAAGAACCCGTATCTGCGAACGCTCGCAGCTGAGTACATGTGGAGACAAGTGCTACCCTAGGAGGCTTACGTGACATCCGTGAAGAATATCTTGTTCGTCCCCGGCCGGATCTTCGCATCGTTGAGCGAGTTGAATTGCCTGCCGAAGAAGTTGTCCACGAGCACGGTGGTGTTGTGCGGCGGGGACGGGTTGACGAGGGCGACTGAGGGCGGCAGAGGGCCCCGCCCGGAGTTAACGAGGATCAGGTTCCCGAAGAAGGGACCCGTGCCGCCGTTGGTCATCTGGATCGTATCCGGGAGGTCGAGCTGGGATCGCCCGTCAACCCATGATGCACCGCTTCCCCGCCTTGCGCGAAGTCCACTCACCTTCGTAACGGACACATTGACCGCGGCAGTGCGGTGCCCGGCGGCCTTGATCGCAGCGGCGACTTCCTTGAGGCTGATCTTCGACACCTGGTTGTTGTGGTCGATGTCGCTCATCCCGAGCGCGCCGCCGTCGTTGCTCGCGAAGAAGACCTCGTCCGTGCTCGGCACCCAGATCGGCGCCTCGTGCGCGAAGGCGAAGGTCGGGTTCGCCGCGACCGCGCGGACCGTCGCGCTCGGGCCGAGGATGCGCAGGAACGCGGGGTCGAACACCTGGAAGAACGGCGGGCTCGTGTTCGTGGGGTTGAGGAACTCCGTCACCGCGTCCTGGCGGAACGCCCCGTTGTTCCCCAGCACCGCGAACGAGCGTGGCTCGACGACCTGCGCACATCGTCCGCAGCGACGCAGGCAGTGGCGGGATCAGCAGAAGCGTAGAGGCTGAGCGTGATGGACGTGGCTTCGTGGGGCAAGAGATGTACGTACCACAGCTTGTGGCGGTAAGCTCGTCGCGTTCACAACCCCGGACTGTGGCTGCGCCTGCGATGTGGATGTGGCATATGCCCAAGAAGCGAGGCCGACGATGGTGGCGATGATGCTGGATGCTGCGACCATCGTTCGAGTGTGGGGTCTGGACGGTCTGTCGACCGCCTCTCCAGCGTCCGTGGGCTTATGTAGGTTACGTTTCGAGCCTTGTGGCGTCATTACGCGACCGTCTTCGCAGAATCGAAGGGGGAACAGGACGTACGACGGGACCTGTTGTGTCCCATGACCAACTACGTGAGTGGTTCTGTTGAATAATCTGGCGTTCTGACAGGAATATGAGCCGTAACACGGATGCCAGGATGGCCCCCCGTGCAATAGATTCGACGGGCTGGCGAAGGGGTCTGTATCGGGATCGTCGGGAGAGCATAAAGCGCCTCTTGGGGTGTCCACTGAGCCGAGGGAATCCCAGACCGGGAAGAGGCCCGTCGAGTCCGGCTGTAAGCTTGTTCGATGGGCGTCGAACTACAGCACTTGACTTTTCCGGGTGGCGTCTCGCGCGGCGCGCCTCGCCCGCAAGTCAGTACACAAAGCGAACAGACACCCATCCCGATCCCATTCGAAAGCCGTTTGCACCTGTCACCGCGACGTGCAATGCATGAGGTGTCCTAAAGAGGCATCGTCAAGCAAACCGCCCCATCGGGCGAAGTAGTGCTGTGGCCATGTGAACTCGATGGGAACGAGATCACTCTTCGCGCTCAGGCGCCGGGGATGCGCGGTCCGACGAAGACGTCAACAGACACAACACAATAAAGGGCGCACGCTAGCCCCCGATGTCATCTCACGCGCTGATGCCGCCTTTGCAATGCCTTTTGTTCTTTCGTCGGCGAAATGCATGCGATCAGGCGTCGTAGACAAAAGAGCAGAGCGCGCAGAGAAGCACCGACGGGAGCGAAATCATTCATAACATGATGTCGATGATCCATCTGTCGCTGCACCGTCGCCCCGACGTCCAAGGCTGTCCGTGAAGAATGCGTCGGTCGCTCACCGCTACAGTCCCCACGCAACGCGACGCTGCGACGGCACCGGCGCCAGACGCGGCGTCGCGCTTTAAGCAGCTCACCCTCTGGCTTGGCTCGGCGCCGCGACAAGTCCCCCATCGGAGCCGAATGGCAAACGCGACGTACCAGGCGCCGATCGCAAGGCTCCCCGTCGAGCTGCTCTCCTACATCTTCATCCTCGGAGCGCACACGCCAGACCTGGAGGATGCGGAAATGGAAGAGGATGTCCCGGAAGGACCCGAGGGAGGGGACGGATCGGCGCACGACGATGGGAGGGCGGACATCTCCCCCTGCATGTCCTCCTCGTCGACTCGCCCGGATGTGTTCGCCGCTGTCTGCCGGCACTGGCGCGCGGTTGCTCTGAGTACCCCGCAGCTTTGGACCCGAATTTGCGTGACCATCGGAGACCTGATGGAGAGCGGCGAGGGGAGGTGGTTTCCCTCAGTCGCTCGCTACGTGTCAAGGTCTGGGAGGTGCCCCTTGGACGTCTATATCGACGCGCGAGACCCCGACTGGGACTTCTCGGAAATCGAGTACGTCCTATCGCTGCCGCGTGCTGGGGGGCATTGTGCTGACATCATTGTTCCCTGCAGCACGATCGGCGCTATCGTCAATCCATACGTCGAGGAGACATTCGATTACACTCACCCGTTCCGGGTCGAACACATGCATTACGTGCTGAGCCTCCTACTCCCGCACGTCGCCCGCATGCGCTCCCTCGCCGTCCTGACGGACAGGTGGGCGCCAATGGAGGCCGCGCTCGAGTGCCTGAGCTTCGAAAATCCGACAGTCGTGGCCTCGCCGCGACCTTTACCGAGGAGTCTTCCCCTTCTGGAGAGCCTGGTGCTGATGCGCTGCAACGAGTTCGTTAGCTATCACCCACAGTTCAGTCCCAGGGAGCGCCGGGACCCGCGTCACCTACCATTCAGCGGGCTCCTCAAATTCTCTGCTCCCGAACATCCCTCGACGGCCGCGCAAAGTCCGCTGCTCCCTCGCCTCCGCCAGCTGTCACTCTCTGGCGTCCACCTGAATTGGGCTTCTCTTCCTTCCCTCCTCCCGTCATCACCGTCACCAGGAGGACCTGGCCTTGAGCGCTTGGAGCTGTCATACCATAGCCAGGACGTCCGCCCGACCGAGCAGGAGTTCAGGGAAATCATAGCAGCGTGTGGATCCCTGAAATCCCTGACAATTCGCGCGTCCGGAATACGCAGTTCCGCGACTTCCCTCTCCTGCAATGCCGAGGGCCGAGTGCCGTCCATCGCGCTCCCGAATCTCACGACGCTGGAGTTCGGATACGACGACGTACCTGGCGCGACAACACTGCTTGGCTTCCTCGATCTGACGGCGGTGAAACACGTCGTCTTCGAGGATGCTTCTTCTCCTGGGCGGGACGAGACGCTGGACGCCGAAGCCTTCCTGTGGGCCTGCGCGACGTCGTCGTCGGACGCCGGCTCTGACTTCGAGCAGCAGCCCCTCTTCCCCGGCGCCCTATCTGTCACGCTCCGAAGGGTGGAAGCGTCCGCGGAGGCGTTCGAAGCCTTCTACGCGGCACTACCCAATCTTCAGAAGTTGACCGTTGCTCAGATGTTCTTGTTGGGAAGCGAGGCACTCACCCGTCGAAACGTGGACTTGATCTTCATCCCGCCCGAGATGCCGACGTACGTGCCGGCATGCGGGCCCCTCCCTGTGGAAGACGAGCAGCGCCGAGCCAAGTCTATGTCGAGCCAATCGTCCTGCGGCATCTTGAACCATACCGTACTCGCTAGTCCAGGCACCGCGCGCGGCTCTGAGAGGGGAGTTCCCGTGTTGTGGTGAACCAGATTCCTGCCTTTCTTCACCTATAACCTTCGCTTTTTGCCTTTCTTGTTTTGCCAGCTTTGCGCTCCGCGCGTAGAGTCTGATGACTATGGACCTTAGCTGTCTCGTATTCTATCGCATACGCACTGTACAACACTCACCGTGATCTGGGCGCTATAGAACTGAATGTAGCCGATATCTGCAACGACCTCTCCGCGCTTCGTCGTGTACTACTGCTTGCGAGCCTGCGAGTTGAGTTGGTCCGAGCGCCGAGCGCCTTGCAGCGACGGGCGGGTTGAGCAATCGCCGTGAGACGCGCGTTGGCGCGCCTATGCCATGCCGCCCGACGCAACACTTACACAGGCTGCCAACCGTGTCTCGATCTCACCATATGGTCCGCAGCATGGACGTCTGCTTCGCTGGTCAAGGTTCATCGAGCTTCCAAGATGGCCGGCGCACACGCATAAGCTGTATCACATACGATCGACATGGCGTCCGCGCTCTCCGGGCTGTCGTGAAGTTTTCGGGAATCCATCGTGTGTGTGGGTAGGCGTCTTGAGCGTGTGCAGGGCAAAGTATCAGTTCAGTCACAGGGCATCGTATGAGTGAGTCCGTACCACATGGTGCCGCGACATAGAGCGCGTAATCTTTAGCCTGCAGAGGGCGGGTCCGATGCCGGAGCAAAGACCAGCCCGGTAGGCTGTCCTGTGGGTCCCGACGTTAGAAGCGAGGTCGAAGCAACACGGGACACAGCCGTTCCCCGGAACACCGGCTATGCCTGCCGCGGGCATGGGGTCATGCATTCCCAGATTGCTAATGGGTGAAGGTTGGACAGCGGCTGAGGTAAAACCCCGAGCCGATGGTGTTACCTATGTACACACAACCTTGCAACCTCGAGTTAGCTTTGTGGTGGCGGTGCACGGCTTTCGCGTATGGGGGAGTACACTCACAAATCACCGGAAGACCTTCGTGCAGGTTTACAATCTGGGTGCTGAGATTGAGTGAAAGATCAGGAGGTCAGCTGCAGCCTCGGGGCATGCGTTGTACTACTAAGAACGGCAGCGGTCGAGCCGACGCCGACAAGCCCGAGCCCGAATACTTATACGCGTCAATACCTATCATCGCGCAAATGATTCATGGTGCGAACTCTTCATGTCCTGGAAACTTGGTACGTAGGTGGCAACATGCGATACGTTGAGAGGATAGAGGGAGGAAACCACCGTGGGAAAACGTAAGCTCGTCACCGCTGTAAACGTGCGCATGGGCGCTAACACAAATGCTTTTGATCTTCACTTCATAGCGGCTTCTACCACTACGGCCTGTCGTGCCTATGAAACTGGTAAAATTAATGCAAACAACAAGTTGGGCAATGAGAATATGGGCAAAACGTCGCGGTGAGTGCGTTGCGTCTCGCACGCTGAACTCAACCGCGCCCTCAGGCTAGTCTGCCAACTTCTCATCGTAGCCTTACCGGTAGCATCCTCGTGCGACTTGCTGGCCAGAACCGCTCCAATACCGTTATAATTTATCCGCATAGAGGAAGAACCACCGGGAACTCTCACATCCTTCAAGCATCATCACTGCCAGGACCGCCGTAGGGCGCACAACTACCCCCGAGCGGGATCGGACCAGGCTAGCGCCAAGTCGAGCGTCCTTGAGAATCCGTGTATCTGAAACAGCGGTACGTCTGCGTAACTCCCCGCTGTTGCTTAATGGCGGTTATCCGACTCTTGCTCGTTCAGAATGAGAGTACATCAGAGGGCCGTGGTGAAATGCCGCGGCGCGGATTGTCTCCGCCGTGTTTATGGCCGTTTCGTAGACGTCCCTCTGCATCATCGCCTTCAGAAATTCCTCGACTCACGGGCGGCAGATGCAGAGCAAAGGGCGCCTGTGGTTGACGTGCTGCTCGTCGGTCTTCAATAAGGAATGCCGTGAACGTCTCACGAGTATGCCGCTTGTGCCGCCGCGAAGTCGTCAACTACAGGACCCTGGACTACTACACCCGATGGATCCTCACCTTAGGATGTCGGGGTATTAATACACGCTGGTGATTATGACGTTACAGAAGCCTCGTGTTTGGCGTCTGGTAGAGGCTGGCGTGATTTAGGCACGGATCCCGAAACCAGAGCGGCGATGCTGGCAGAGTTTGATACAGTAACTCATGAGAGTGGAGATCCCTAAATTCATCCTTTGTTCACCGTTCCATTGCGGCAGTCGTATGTGTACCTACTGCTGACATCACGAGAACATCACATGTCTGGTGAGCTTCCTGGATTCAATCCATTCTCGTTATCCATATTTTTTTCGGGCAGGTATCTGACGTCCCTCTATGATATAAAACGGCTCGACGATGGCTATACGACTGAATTGCGCGCTCAGGTGAGCCCAGAAGCTTCAATGACCTGTAACGCTCGACTGTCTGAACCTACAACGCCAGTGGCAGTACATCCGAAGCCGTCCGGCCGTGGGGACCGGCATAAGGACTCAGCGAGTGGGTATAGCGCGCCAATTACGCAGCGCTCGTTGTGCTGCATAGGTGTCGGAAAGCTGTGCGCGCGTTGTCTTATTCACCGTTCCAAGCTAGACGTCTCTCTCGTCCTCCAAAGCCACATGAACTCTGGACCCAGTGGTGCCCAGGGTCTCATGATTAAGCAGCATGGCCCTCTGGAGTCCGCTTGTCCCGCATCTCTCGGTAGGTACGCCCCCGACATGTCCTTCACCCCGGGGCTGGCTGCGCAAGATAGAGCCAGTCCCGTTGGTTGACGTATCGGGGACGAGCACAGCTTCATCTCCAGACACCTTCTCGTCCCTCTAGAAGACGCATGCGAGGACAGGATGAGGAAGCGGTTGCACTTCGACGCCAACATCGGCATCGTTGTGTACCGGTTGGCGACTGCTTGTACTCCTATGCCCGGTCGCAACGATATAAGACGGCGAGTGCGCTACCTCCTTCCGACCCAACTGCCCCTGACACCGCAGCCGTCATCTCGCGTCTCTCTCCGGGAATCATCGAAGTCTTGTCAAAGATGCCCAGAGATCCCGCCTGCAGGAGCTGCGCGCAGAAGAAGGGTACGTGTCCTGCGCGGCCCATTCATGTTTCAAAATGACCTATCTCACGAGCGTATTTTTGTCCACATGTAGTGGGCTGTAAGCCATTGCCCGGCGGAGGCGCGTGCCAGCGCTGTGTAGACAGGAACCTTCGATGCGAATGGCCCAACCCTTCTAACCCAGTCTCGTTGGGCTCAGCGTCGCAGAAAACGTCTTGCGACCGATGGTATGTTCTCTATAGACATAGGGAATTGATCTATGACAACTCACGAGTTTCGCAGCCGTCTCAAGCGGATCAAGTGTGAACGCCCGATCGCCGCTTCCACCTCATGCGTCGCATGCGCAGGCAAGGGGGAGACGTGCAGTTTCAGCATGCCAGGTACGTGCGCTACAACGTGCTGCGCGACGCACATCACTCATCTGACTGACTGTCATCCCGTTGCTCTGGCATGCTTCTGCGTACTACAGCTTCGTCTTCGGCCGGCGTCTCCAGAAGCCCCTCGTGCGCCTCCTGCAACGCCGCCGCCCCGGGTGGAGGCACGCCACCCGCTACCGCGCAGGATACGCAAGGCGGGGCGGAGGGCGCCCAGAGTTCTCCCGCGACGACCCCCTCGGCGTCCGGAAGTCGCGCCGGGTGGTGGGATGTCGTTTTCACACCTTCCCCGCAGTGATCTCTATTACGGACGTTCTATCATCTCTTCCCGACCTTCTTGGCGCCAATTCGCGGCGGAGCGAACGATTGTCGTTCCCATTGTATTCGTACAGTATACCCATCATGATGTAGGCTGGCTTCGTGCGCTTGGATCCGTGCATGTAGGGTCATTGACCGGTGTCTCGACGCCGCGTATATCCGCGGAAGAGTTAGACACTACCAACCGGGATTCCAACCGTGGGTTACGCACCGGCGAGAATAGGAAGGCGTTGTATTCTCTGAGCATCTCGAGCGGCGAGCGGTCGAGTTCGCGGGCTTGAACGATCACGTCTTCCGCGGTGAGATGTCTCGGTCGCATCCAGGCAGAAGCTCTATCCAGATGTTGGACGGTCATGTCGAACGAAAGCAGGCGTCCAGGGTCGTGCTGCCCATCCCTTTTGTCAGGTGTCCTACCAAGTACGGCCACGGCTCGAAGCCGTCCGTCCGACCGACGTGGCATGGAACAGTACAAGGTCTAACGCTCACCGCGGACTCGTACCATCACAGAGTTGACACCCCGCGACGCGGAAAGGTTTGAACGAGGGGCTCGAAGTGAGCCTACGCGCCGCAACCCTGAACAACACGGGGGAATGACAAGGTTAGCGCTTCATAACGGCCTTCCACCACGCTGTACGTTGACACCTTCCGAGCAGGAGCCACACGACGTGTTGATAACGCTTGATGGACAGTCGGGGGACCGCCGGCGGAGAGGAAGTGTGATGATAGGACGCACATGGGGTAGCTGCGGGGCAGCTAGCACGAGTGGGAGATCCTGGGCGGGTACGGCGGCTGCGTTGCTCCGAATCAGCGGCGGAACGCCCAGAGCCTTGTAGCAAGTGCCGTCGTTCCGACCTGTCCAGCGAGTTACTACTTATGGAAGGGTCTAAAGAGACACTCACGACTCACGAGGTTCATGGCCACACATGCACTATAGCCAATTCGTTCAGGCTCGGAACAATCGGCTGCTACGACATAACTTAGTGCTTTCAGCATCCTCCTCTCGTGATGACAATCAACGGCGGCACCGTACTGCTGAAGTGAGCAGGTCGCACAAATATCAATGACGCGTAGAGCGGCAAGGGAGGTCTAGAGACGAGCCGGCATCCTTCGGGAATTGAGTAACATATCAGCACTCTTTTGCCAAACTTCAGCGCTTCAGCATCGAATCGAGGTGGTTTAGTGAGACTGGTATAAACTTATCAATTGAAGAGTGCTGTCGACGATGCTTTCAATCATAGGGAAAGTAGACATAGAACAGCGGCTCACCTTAATATCTCGAGTCTAACTGGCGAGTGCTACCTCATTAATTAACTACGAGTAGATCGACGCCGCTTCGGATGATGTTGAATAACTGACCGCTTCTTATGTATGCAGAGCGTTTGTCTGGCGATGTGCCAGGTCCAGTGGGTCCTACTTTGCAAGATACAGTGAAGATCCATCACAGTTTCGGGTTGATTCAGCATCATTGAACCGCTGCGAGGCCTGTGCTTGCCAAACGGTACTTGAACAAAGTACGGAGAGAGAGGCTGCGCCACACGGCGTTGATCAACATACTTATGGGCGCGCGACCGGGCCTCCGGACACCCTGTTTCGAGATGGATGAATCCACCAGCTACGCTGAAATATGGAAGCTTTCGCCAATGTACGCAGTACTGACATGTATCCCAAACACCGAGCACAATGACTATCGTGAAAGCATCGCAATAGTGTAGCCTCGGGAGACCTTCGGCGTCCCCGCGGGCTTGTAAGGTTTGTTACGAAGTTGCGCCGTTGCGGAACCCGAAACGGAATCACTCGGCCTGTGTTACACAGGTGCCTGGGAGTTCCGGGGTCCGTCCGGAGTCCCAAGGCTGAGCGGCCTTGGCTGCGCCGCCGCCAGCGTCGACCACCTCCTTCCCCACCGCCACGGCCCTCGCGGCCATCTTTCCTCTTCTCCATCATCTTCGCATTCTCCGCCTTTACCTCTCTGCGGGCTACCGAGCTGGCTCTGGGTCTCTGCGCTCGACCTCATGTCTTTCTTCCGCCGCCGCACCTTTCCCGAGGACATTGATACTGACGACGAACTGAACGATGCCGTCGACCCCGAGCTGCGCCTCCGCACCGTGCGCACAGCCGCCTCGACGCTGGCCGAGTCGATACGGACGGAGCAGAGGATCGAGCGCAGGAAGTCGGTGAGGAAGAAGGGCTCGCGTTTCTTCCGGAGAGGGACAGAGAAACGGCGGACGGACACCACGGAAACCAGCACTCCGGCAGCAGCTCACATCCCTGGTGCTCGGCGGAATATCTACGTCAACTACACGCTCCCTCTCGACGAGGTGGACCACAACGGGGAGCCTATCGTGCGGTACGTTCGGAATAAAGTACGGACAAGCAGTGAGTACCGTAAGACTTTCGTTATGAACATGGCTTGAACGTACCCGCAGAGTATACGGTTATAACATTCGTTCCCAAGAACCTCTACGAGCAGTTTCGGCGGTGAGTCCACATTTCTCCTCTATAACGCTTTGCCTTCCAAGAAGGATTCTCGCGGTGCCTGTCGTCCCGGTGTGCATAGTCCTATGCCAAGGGTCTTCCCAACCACCCTCCATGATATACCGAACGGCCTGCATACGAGTGCCTCATGACTCAATACGCGCGTAGGCCCAATAGCTTTTGGCAACGTCCGTGCAGAACCGGACGTTCCGGTGCGGGGCATTGACCTCCAATGGGTACGCCATGCTGCCCGGGGGCACTCGTGTCCGGATCTTGTCGAGCGGGTATTGCGAAGATGAGTGGGAGACTCCGCGCCCGCCGTTCTATTTTGACTGGACAGGGCGTTGTTATGTCGCGACTTCTCCCTGTGAACTTTGGGATACCAACCCGGACGAGATCAGTTTGCTTTCTTGACTCCCTTATTGGCACTCGCATGTATGCTGCATGCATTCGCCGCTATGTTGCGCCAGCACAAGTTTTGGCCATGACATGAAGGATTTCCGAGTCTCCCCACGTTCACCTGTACTGGATTTTTGCGTACTTTTTACGCTGACGCCGATCTCTTCCACAGCGTCGCCAACCTGTATTTTCTCGCACTTGTGATTGTCCAAGGTATGATGGTTGCTCCCTTCTCTGCTTACAGGCGCTCACATTACATGCAGTGTTTCCCATCTTCGGCGCACCTTCACCGCAGACGTCAGCGCTGCCCCTGATCTTCATTCTCACTGTGACTGCGATCAAGGACGCGATCGAAGACTACAGGCGAGCCGTCCTCGACGAGGAGGTCAACAACTCGGCGGTGACGAAGCTCGGGAACTGGCGTAATGTCAACCAGCCGACGGACCCTCGGTCGTGGTACGAGAAGATGCTCGGACTCAATCCACCAGGCAAGGTAACACGCGGGGTGAAGAAGCTACGCGAGCGCGAAGCCGGCGAAGGGATGCAGGTCGTACTGAGCAAAGGCGGCGAGGAGCGCGTGAGCGTCAGCACGCTCCCCGTCAACGACAGCAGTTCGGAGATGAACGTATACGGCGCGGGGCGGAAGCTGGAAGATATCCAGAGCGTGGACTCGCACAGCTACCCACCACAGGAGAGCAAGTCCGCGATACCACAGTGGGCCAACGGCTCCGGTTCGCTCAGCGCGTACCAGCAGTCGTTACACGCGCGCTCATCAATAGGCGTCCTCGACTACAGCAAGCGCGTGTCTGGTCTCGCTCGCTGGGAGCGGACATTGTGGAAGAAGCTCGAAGTCGGTGACATCGTACTACTGCGCGAGAACGAGCAGGTGCCTGCGGATATCGTCGTCTTGTCCACCTCCGACCCGGACAACATGTGCTACCTGGAGACGAAGAACCTTGACGGCGAAACGAACCTCAAACCTCGGAAAGCTGTCAAGGCCACCTCGTCGATCATGTCCGAGGAGGATGTCGAGCGCGTCTCCTTTGTCCTGGACTCCGAACCCCCACACGCCAACCTCTACCTCTACCACGGTGTCCTTCGGTACAAGGATGCGTCTTCAGGCGAGCAGAAGCAAGAGTCGGTCACGATCAACGAGCTCCTCCTCCGCGGCTGCACTCTGCGTAACACGACGTGGGTAATCGGCTTGGTGGTCTTCACTGGCGCAGACTCGAAGATCATGCTCAACGGTGGAGATACGCCCTCGAAGCGGTCGAAGATCGAGAAGGAGACGAACTTCAACGTCGTGGTCAACTTCGTCATCCTCATCCTGATGTGTGTCACGTCCGGCATCCTGAGCGGCTACCTGGACTCCAAGGCCAACACCAGCGCCAAAGAGTACGAGCAGAACGCCGACCCTACCGATTCGTTCGTCCTGAATGGGGTCATCACCTTTGTGTACGCTTCTCCACGCTCATGTGTCAACCTCCACACTGACATGCCATGTAGATCATGTCTCATCGCTTTCCAGAACATTGTCCCCATCTCACTGTACATTTCCATCGAGATCGTCAAGACTATCCAGGCGTTCTTCATCTCACAAGACATCGACATGTACTATAAAGCACTCGACGCGGCCTGCACGCCGAAGACCTGGAACATCTCTGACGACCTCGGGCAGATCGAGTACATCTTCTCGGACAAGACCGGCACGCTCACGCAGAACGTCATGGAGTTCCAGAAATGCTCCGTGAACGGCATCGCCTACGGAGAGGGTGTCACGGAGGCACAGAGAGGCGCGGCGATGCGGGAGGGCGTGGCGGACGCGATGAACCCCGAGGAGCAGGACATCCAGCTCCATATGCTCAAGCAGCGCATGCTCGACAAGATGGCGCAGACGTTCAAGAACCGCTACGCGCAGCCGGACCACCTCACCCTCATCTCCCCCAAACTCGCGGACGATCTCGCCGACCGCAGTTCCCCCCAGCGCCAGCACCTGATCGAGTTCTTCCGCGCCCTTGCCATCTGCCACAGTGTCCTCTCAGAGCGTCCAGATGCGGACCGGGAACCCTACCGTCTTGAGTACAAGGCTGAGTCTCCGGATGAGGCTGCTCTTGTCGCGGCTGCGCGGGACGTCGGTTTCCCCTTCGTCCACCGGGCCAAGGACTCGGTTAACATCGAGGTGATGGGCCAGCCCGAGCGTTACATTCCCCTCCAGCTGCTCGAGTTCAACAGCACGCGGAAGCGGATGAGCGTCATCGTGCGCAACCCGCAAGGACAGCTCGTCCTGTACTGCAAGGGCGCGGACAGCGTCATCTACGAGCGCCTCGCCGCCGACCACGACCCGGAGCTGAAGGCGGCGACGGCGCGCGACATGGAGGCGTTCGCGAACGGCGGGCTTCGGACGCTGTGCATCGCGTATCGGTATCTGACCGAGCAGGAGTACATGGACTGGGTGCGCACGTACGAGGCGGCGACGAACGCAATCAATGATCGGGACGAGGAGATCGACAAGGCGAACGATCTGATCGAGCACTCGCTGCGCATCCTCGGGGCGACCGCGCTCGAGGACAAGCTGCAGGAGGGCGTGCCGGAGGCCATCGAGACGCTGCATAAAGCCGGAATCAAGCTGTGGATCTTGACAGGTACGCTAGACCGTCGCTGCCGGCATGTCGTAAGGATGCTCATGTGCGTGTCGTCGGCCAGGCGACAAGGTCCAGACGGCGATTGAGATCGGTGAGTGCGGCGGGTATGCACGTCCTCCTTCCGGTGACTGACGGGCGCTCCGGCGCTGTGTAGGATTCAGCTGCAACCTGCTGAAGAGCGACATGGAGATCATGATTCTGTCCGCGGATTCGCACGAGGCGACTCGGCTGCAGATCGAGGGAGGGCTGAACAAGATCGCCTCTGTGCTGGGCCCTCCGTCGATGGACAAGTCGAAGCGTGGTTTCGTTCCCGGCGCGCAGGCAGCGTTCGCTGTGGTCATCGACGGTGACACCCTGCGCCACGCGCTCAACCCCGACCTCAAGCAGCTCTTCCTGACGCTGTCGACCCAATGCGAGACCGTTGTCTGTTGTCGTGTATCTCCCGCACAGAAGGCCATGGTTGTCAACCTGGTATGTGAAAATGTTGACCCTACAGCCGCGAAGTACTCAGGCTCCCTTTTTAGGTCAAGGAGGGACGCAATGCCATGACGTTGTCTATTGGCGACGGTGCGAACGACGTCGCTATGATCCAGGAAGCAAACATCGGATGCGGTCTCCTCGGGCACGAAGGTTCGCAGGCAGCGATGTCGGCCGACTATGCGTTTGGGCAGTTCCGGTTCCTCACGAAGCTGCTCCTTGTTCACGGCCGGTGGTCCTACCAACGAGTGGCGGACATGCATGCGAACTTCTTCTACAAGGTATGAACACCACCTGGGCGGTCCTACGACGCTCCTTCTGTTCGCTGACAGACATGCCGTAGAACGTCATCTGGACCTTTGCCATGTTCTGGTTCATGATTTTCAACAGCTTCGACGCGACGTACCTGTACCAGTACACATTCATCCTGCTGTACAACCTTGTGTTCACCTCGCTGCCCGTCATCGCACTCGGAGGTAAGCGCACACTTGACTTTACTGCCTCGCCAGCAGCTAACCGTTCTCCAAAGCCTTCGATCAGGACATCAACGCCAAAGCCGCCCTCGCGTTCCCGCAGCTCTACGTCCGGGGCATCCGTGGACTGGAGTACACGCGGCTGAAGTTCTGGATGTACATGCTCGACGGCCTCTACCAATCTGCCGTCGTGTTCTTCATCCCGTACCTCGTCTGGACGC
This sequence comes from Trametes sp. AH28-2, assembly GCA_001304625.1. Classification (NCBI taxonomy): domain Eukaryota; kingdom Fungi; phylum Basidiomycota; class Agaricomycetes; order Polyporales; family Polyporaceae; genus Trametes; species Trametes sp. AH28-2. The sequence continues at coordinate 113,056 of KQ464089.1, read as the reverse complement.
TAGATATCGCGGTCTCATGGAACGGCAAGACGATCGAGTCCCTCGCCGACTTTGGTACGACGGTGTCCGTGGCCGCTATCATCACTGCGAACACCTATGTCGGCATCAACACCCACTAGTGAGTATCGCTGTTCCGCACTCGGGAGTACGCGCTAACGGATTGTCAGCTGGACGGTCATCACCTGGGTCATTGTTGTTGGCTCTTCGGTGGTGATGATGGTCTGGATTGCGATATACTCCGCCTTCGAGAGTATCGACTTCGTCGACGAGGTCGTCGTTCTCTTCGGGGAGGTCACTTTCTGGGTTACGATCCTGATTTCGGTCGTCATTGCTCTTGGTATGTGAAGTAATCTATACGCCGATCGACTATACTCATCTCCGTTCTTCAGGGCCGCGCTTCCTGGTCAAGTTTATCTCCTCCACCTACTTCCCGCTGGACAAGGATATTGTGCGGGAGATGTGGGTACTGGGAGACCTAAAGGACCGTCTCGGGATCCAGCACAGGCGCGAGCGCAAGAAGGGTAAGCTCGAACAAACGCCTATCTTCCACCAACCTCATTGTCGGTCAGAGTCGGAGATTAGCCAGCACGAAGAGGACTACTCCACTCCCCCCATACCCCGCACGCCCATCACCGACGGCTCGCCTCGACCCACCGCCCCGCTCATGGCTGGAGAGTCTCCCCGGCCTGATAAGCTGGAGGAGGGCTTGTACGTCAACCGAGGGTCGCCGACGCCCTCGCTGGGGCCGCAGCTGTCAGCCAACTCCGCTTCGCAGAGACCATCGTCACAACGGATGTCCTACTATTCCGTCTCCGGTATACCAGCACCCTCGCCTCTACCAGAACCCAACCGATACCACTCGTATACCCGCGATTCCGCCCGGACGACCGCGTACAACACCGAGCCGCCAATGTCCGCCATATCCCACTCATCCGTCACTTATGCCCCCACCTCGCCAACTATGACCGCGCCCTCGTCGGCCACGCTCCAAGTCCCCGGAGCACGGTCGCCGCGATCCATGACGCCCACAACACCAGCCGAGCAGTACGAGATGCGCGTCCGCTCACCGAGCGAGCAGCAGCAGTGGACGGGCTACGTGCAGCATCCTCAAGAGCCCGTGCACACGCCGATGGAGACCGAGGACTCGTACGCGACGGCGTACGATGGCTACTCGGACGTCGGCGCCGACTACACTGGCGCGCCACAACACCAACAAGAAGAGTCGTGGCGAAGTAGTACGTACTCATACTCGGGCCCGCACGCGCTGTAGCAGCTGCGCGCGCGCGCACCGGGCCCTGTGTGACATTAGCTGTGTTTGCCATCAGTAGACGAGACGATGTTGGTGTTGATATGTACGGTTTTCCCCCTCCCCCGCGCGTGGGAGGGCTTGGGCTTGGGCTGCGGCGTCGGACTCCTTTTTTCCCACTCGTTCGCTTTATTTATTTTGCTTGTATCGCGCACTGCTCCCCAGTCGTTTTCGCCCCTTTCTCCGCCGACCTCGCCCGTCGTCGGCTGTCGTCCGTCGCGCTTCGCTCGTTTCTGTCCTTTCCGCGGATGGTGGCCCCCTTAGGATACTAGCAGTAGAACATCGTTAACTTGACTTATTGTTCATAATGATCACCACGACATCACAGTAGAACGCGCTGCGCTTTCGACCGAGATTCGAACTGAAGGGTGCCGAGAGCAAAGTTCAGGTGCTCTCGGAGTGGTCGCGGGGTACGGATTAGCAAGACATACATTTAGAGCAGCTAAGCGTAGACTATATGACAGCGCGACCAGCGTAAGGTGGGCGAGAGCGAGGATAGCGAGCGGCGGGAGTTACAAAGAGCGGCGAGAACAGGCAGTTGTACAAGAACGGTCTTCTCGGTGCGGAGCGCGGGAGGACTATGATCGCCCTAGTCAGACGGGTGTCGGCGGGTGCTCTGCGGTGGTCGGGCTCGGGCTCGCAGACTCGTCGCTCGCCTCCTTGTCGTGCAGCCGCAGGTCGTCGTCGAGGATGACGCGCGAGTCCAGCATCGCCATCCTGTATCCCGGACCGGCACGAGGTGTCAGCCACCGCGATGTGGATGCGCGAAACGATGGAGTTGCAAGCGCGACGTACCCGATGTCCATCGAGATGTGCGTGGTGAGGCTGCCGGGGAGCGGCCTGCTGACGAGCTCTGACGGGCGCGACGTGGTGCCGGGGCGTGGCGACGCATCATCCTGAGCGCTGTAGTAGTCGTCGAACGCGAAGAGCGTGAGCGAAGACGCGATGACACTGCGCGCTGAAGGTGAGCCAGGGTACGGCCGACGTTGCATGGATGCCGATGAGCGGCTACGCACCTGATCGTCACCGCCGGCAGGGAGAGCAGGACGTTCATCCCGGCTGCGTAACGCACCATCCTGCCGTCAGGAAACGCATTGATGCGTGAGGCGGGTGAAAGGGACGCACGATTCAGGTTGAGGAACGCGAGCGTCGCGACGGGCACGTTCACCGCGCACGTCGCGGCGACGTACCAGATGCCCTGCACGCAGAGCGCGTCGCCGAGGCGCCAGCGGCGGTACTCGTTCTGCATGTGCACGCGGTGCACCGCGAGCAGCGTCATCGCGAGGATCACGACGTCGAAGCAGAACGCTGCAGAGAGTGCGGCGCGCGGTGTCAGCACACGCGCATGAGGAGGGTCCTTCTGGAGTTCAGGAGTGGAGAAGTGACGCACTGTAGATGTAGAACCCGCCGAGGAGGTGGTTATCCGAGCTGAACACCTCGCAGGAGGCCGTATGTGTATCCCAGTGCGCGCGCACGCTCAGGATGCCCTCTGCATCAGCGTGAGCGGGTAGCTGGTACATCACAAAGAGAGGAAGGCGCGTACGGAGCACCACGATGATCGCCTGCCCGAGGCCTATGAGGATGAGCACGATGACTGGGATATACTGTTTCATCGTATACAGGATGGCGGCGCTAGAGCGGAGGTCAGATATGGATGCAATCCTTGGGACCGGCGGGTAGTACACTCACGGCCTCGAGCAAAGCGTCCAACTCGCAAGCATGGCTGCCCCGCTCCCAAGGCTCTGTCGTCGCGTTAACCATGAGAAGGCATCGATAGACACCTGAGTAGAGAGCGCGTACAGCGAAGGTCCGGTATGCCACTAGAAATACTCTGTTAGTGCAGAGCGTAACCTTCGCCGAGATCGACGTACCGTCACATGCTATCCGACTTCTGGATCTCCCGGTGATTACGCTGCAGATCGCCGCGATCGACAATACTCAGCACGCGCGCAAGACGGGGAATGGGTGGGAATGAACGCACAAGAAGAGCAGCGCAGACAGCATGACATATCGCGCGAGAAGCCATGGAATGTGCACGACCCGGAACGCCCGCTTCCTAGTTAGGAGCTCCCATTCGATATACATGCTCCATAAGAGCTGGGTCCTGCGAGCCAGAGTGCGATACATTCAGCCAGTGAGGCGGAGAAAGCTGGACGAAGCCTGGGGAAACGAACCCGTAGAAGCCAAGCAAGAAGACTGCGATCTGCTCATAGAGAAAGAAGACATAGCCTATGACAGCCGGGTCCTCCCAGTGGACCATCGCAAGCAGTTAACAGTCGGCTGCACCAGGAGGACAATCGGTGAGGATCGAGGAGGAAGAGGCAGCATGCATCCCTCCTGACGACGCCGAGTCTATATACTGGAAGGAGGCTCGCGGATGCTCGCTGCGTGCGTACGTCAGGCAGGGACGCGACCCTGGGCGCGTTTGGCTGAGAGAGGTAGGTGGGAGCCAGGGACGTGCGCAGCGTTTGAGATTTAGGCTGGGGGCGTGACATTGCCGCAGATTCCCAGGCTAACGGTCGGGAGGACGCCGTCGTCTGCGGAACATTCAAATGCGCTTCGGGTCGGACGTGAAGCTGACGTACATGCTGTATCTTCTTCTCCAACACCTGCATCGGCTGCGGGGTGTGCCAATATACACCGTTTATGTGCAAGTCTGCTTGACACGCTGTGTTGCCCTAGATCACCTGTAAAATTGGCCCGGAAAGCCTGAGAGCACTCTGGGTGTCAGAACTACATACGTCGGTATATCTGTATTATCATATGCATTGACATGCAGCAAATACGGCAGAACCGCAGAAGCAGGTACGACCCGCGGTGATCAGTGATTGGCGAGACTAAGGCGCAATGCACTCACAGCATAGAAAATATCGTTTCCATCCACCTGATATAGTGAGGAAAGGCTGAGTCAATCAAACGCGTTTCTCAAAGTATTATCTGTTGTTATACAGTATCCTTGACGCAGGATTCCGAAGCCTTCATCACTTGGGGAAGGGGCATCATATGTAGCCTTTACCCAAGTGATGAAGGGGCCAGATGTCTGGGCCATTTTTGATCGTAGTAACCTCCTCTTTCCTGCCGCCGGAGATCTCATCATAAACGATGAATCTGCTCGACTTTCCCTTGTGAAGGATTGCAGACATGGACAGCTCTATGCATTGACTCCAGCTTCGCTACACGAACTCTCCGCCGACGACTTCAAGTTGGTGGGGGGATGACGAGAGAAACCCGACCCCGCTGTACCTGTGATGCGCCGATGTCGTATCAATGGCCTACATACACTGTGCCTCATCATAAAACGCTACTCACCGGCACCGCAGGTCGACACTAGCAGTGGCCCTCCGACTAGTGTCGTGGAGGTCCGCCTTGAAGACAGGCAGCCACAGGCCGCCATAATCTCGCCTACCCGCACCCAAGGTATGGACAGGCAAAGCAAAATTACTATATTGGCACAAACTAACCCAGTAACATGTGCCCCATGGCTGAGTTGGTTACAGCGTCCGACTGTTATCACCTGCTCATGAGCAGTGTGCAATCGGAAGGTCGTGAGTTCGAGCCTCACTGGGGCAGGGATTTTTTGCCCTTGTCCACCTCTCAAGTGCGGCCTGGCACGCGCGTATTGATCAAAAACACACGAATGCGCGCGCGGCCGTAAACAACTTGTCACAGACCTCGAAGATCCAACAGCAGTGCGGAGTTGCTCGAGGTGCCTATAGCACGCCATACGATTAAATTGAGCGACAGGGTATTTGAACAACACTCTTCAAGCCTATGCGGGTAAGCTTCGTACCTGATGAACTGTAGCGATGCCACTCCAGCTTATATCGACAACGGTTAGGAGATCACCACGTTCTTGCCAAACAAAGCGCTCAACGCGGTCGCGACTGCAGCGCAAGCGGAGCCAAATTGTATCCTGAAGTCGACCTGCGGATATGTAGCTCCTCCTGTACATCGTGTATAGCCTACACCACCTCGACGAGCTCGCAGCAGGGGACACCGATGAAGACTGCGACCTGCTCAATGACGAGTACCGACGGTGGATGTTCCGCGCCTGGGATTCCGAAAGGCTGGTCCTACAGCGGAAAGTGGCGTTCGCAAAGAACACACCGCTCCGGATGGGCGGGATCGCCATTTCGAACCGTCACCTCGGAACATGCTGCAGCTGTCGTCCAATGCCACAGCTCGTGAGGGGCATTTGATATCACCCCCGGTCGGAGCTGTTCAATCGTGATTGCGTGGCTCACTGTGCCGACGCGTCAGTGTTCCGGCTTCACAGAACATGGGCCCTCGCAATTTCAGTCGCCATGTCTGGGCGAGTTGAGGCATATCGCACGAAGAAAGCGGTCGGCGGCGAGGAGATGCGTGGCGACCGGCCTATGGCATTTGCAGCCATTGCGGCTCTCACACCGGGTACGTTCCCCATTTAGCGCACCGCTGCTGTGCAACTCCTCTTCTTCAATGCATTGGATATCCTTCTGACAGACCCTCCTATACTTCACAGATGTAATAGATCACTTGACATATCGCGTGGCAGATGAGCTTTCGATAGCCGCAGTACTTCAAGTTGTAAGTTGTCCGTATGCGCTTCAAAACACACGCATATCTCTCCCCAACGACGGGACAAACCAACTCAAATCATACTATGTATTGCCAATGCGCGGGGATATACTCCAAACTGATGAATTTCCACGCAGGTAGAGACGACGGTGCACATTCCAGCCGTGCAAAGCCGGCGACTGAAGCACTGGCTGGGCGTCCGTCTCACGGGTAACTAGTACCTCCTTTTCACTCGCCGGTTCCCCGACATCTCATGACGTACTCCACTTACGAACTTGTGCCTTCGCTCAGAACTCAAAGCTGGGAAAGGCGCATCTCGGCGAAGTGTCTCCGCATTGAAGACTTCGGCCGGGTTTTGAAGTTACAGCGTCGCAGTTACCTGCGCCATTCCAACACGGCACTTTCCTCTCCGTGGTCTTCCAGCGTTCTTGATCCTATGCCCAATGGCGAGTTCCCCATTTGTGCTCCGTCCGAACTCGCCTGATGACTGATTATCTCTACAGCGCGCCGTGAAATTGGATATATATACTTGTGTGTCCAGCACCCCTCCCTGCAGGCCCGCATTCTGCATCCCAATTCCCTCCTTGGTCAGCGCACGCTCCGCGTCTAACGTTGCTCGGTCGACATGGTCAAGTCCTGGTGTATGCTCACGTTCGCAGTCTTCGCGGCGGTGGTTGCTGCCAACCCTTTCTCATTCTCCGACCCGGTGAAAGTACACGAAGCGAGGGAGACAGTGCCTCTGGGATTCGTGTACACCGGACCTGCTTCCGCGGGGAAGACTCTGAAGCTTCGTCTCGCGCTGGCTCAGAGCACACCGGACGCCATCGTTGACGCAGTGTATCGTGTGAGCGACCCGGGAAGCCCCCAATACGGACAACACCTCTCCAAAGCGGAGGTGAGCGGGATATCATCTCTTCATCCCGACCTATCACTGATATTGTGCGCACAGGTTGAGAAGCTCGTCGCACCTAAACCCGCTGCGGTTAGCGCGGTCAACTCGTGGCTGAAGGAGAACGGTCTCACCGGCAGCGCGCTTTCCCCCGCGGGCGACTGGGTCGGCTTTGAGGTCTCAGTCGGACAGGCAAACGCTCTCTTCGGCGCGAACTTTTCGGTCTTCGCATTCGGCGCGTCGGGCAAGCAGGCTATCCGGACGATGAAGTATGCCCTGCCACCGAGCTTGCAGGGTCACGTCGACCTCGTGCATCCGACGACTTCGTGAGTCTACCTCGCCATCCCGAACAAGGAAGGCACCTCTCTGACTCTGAATGATACAGATTCCCTCCCCCTGTTGTGAGGGGGAAGACCGTTGGCATCAAGCGCGCTGTGGAGCCCGCCCTCGCCAAGCGGAATCTGACCGCAGACTGCACGGATGAGACGATCCCGGAATGTGTACAGTTTCTGTATGACATCCCCCTCACTCCCGCCACGAACGCAAGCAACCGCCTCGGCGTCACCGGTCGCTTCGGGAACAGCGCCCACTTCGACTTCTTGCAGGTCGGCCTTGCATGTTCTCTTGGAGCTGCTCCGCACATGGCTAATCTCACACGTTGGGGACAACAGCAATTCTTAGAGCGATTCCGACCTGACATGAACTTGTCAACTAGCTTCTCCGTGGTGGGAATCGATGGCGGCACGAACGATCAAACAGGACCTTCGGTATCAGAGGGCGTAAGTACGCCCCGCATACAGAGACTTTTGTCGGTGTTCACTGCGATACACGCGTCCGCAGGAGCTCGACATCCAGTACACTGTCGGCCTCGCCACCAATGTCCCAGTCACGTACTATTTCGTCGGGCAAGACCACCAGGATGGAGATCTCGACGGCTTCCTCGACGAGGTCAACACCCTCCTTGCGGAGGAGAATCCGCCCCAGGTCCTCACCACGAGCTATGGGATGTCCTCGGAGACCGATATCTCCTTCGCGCTCACAGAGTGCGTCACAACACGCCATATCGTTGCCGTCTGCTGACTCAAAACATCTGCACAGTAAATTGTGCCAGGCATATGCACAACTAGGTGCCCGTGGGACGTCTGTTCTGTACGCATCTGGAGATAGTGCTGTCGGCTGCCCCGCGACCGGGGACGACTTGGTCTTCCAGGCTACCTTCCCTTCCAACTGTCCATTGTGAGTCGCTAGCTCAGTGCGCCTCCAGCTTGCTCATCGTTACGGTGTCTCAGCGTCACTTCGGTCGGAGGAACGTCTGGCTTCCCCGAGGAGAGTGCATGGGTTGGTTCCTCAGGCGGGTTCTCTAATTACTACGCACGCCCGTCGTACCAAGACGTCGCGGTCGAAGCCTTCCTCGCGGAACTCGGTGACAAGAACGCGGGCGCGTTCAACCGCACTGGCCGCGCGTTCCCCGACATCGCGGCCGCCGCGGACGGATACATCATCTTCGCTGCGGGCCTCAGTGGGATCACCGGCACCAGCGCGTCGAGCCCTGTCGTGGCGAGCATCATCGCGCTGCTGAACGACCGCCTCCTGTCCGCGGACAGGCCGCCGCTCGGGTTCCTGAATCCGTGGCTGTACTCCGACGCTGCGGCGACGTTCAAGGACATCGTTTCCGGAAACAGCTCCATCGTTTGCGACAGCAGCGACCCGACCCCGCGTGGCTTCGACGCAGTATCGGGCTGGGACCCGGTGAGTTGTACTCCAGAAACTGCAGATGCGGCAAGGCCGATTGACTGGTATACAGGTAACAGGCTTGGGCACTCCCAGCTTCTCGAAGATGTTGGCTCTCCTTGGTCTTTGACGAGGTCGCGTACTTTATTGCCATTTATACTCATGGACAGCGCTCCACACGTAGTGCACGGACACTCCGGGCGTTTCGAAGAGTCTGTAACCAGTGCAGGGCGTGAGATATATAGCATGGAGATACGTGAGGGCGTCATCAATAAGATACAAATGCGAGGGAAACATGCATAGTACGTGATACAGCACCGAGAGCCTAATTCAACGTGAGCAGCGCGAGTCGTTCCTGACGGATCCCATAGAGTAGCACATAGCGTCCGTCCCCCTTCTGTTTGTTCACCGCCTCCTTGATCTGGTACGCGTAGTTGCCGTACTGCGCGGGGAGCTCCGCCGCGATCGCACGCAACACCTCGTCGTTCGAGAGCCAGTCCATGTTCTTCGCCATCTCCTCGAATACTACCGTCGGAACGTCTACTGCGATAGTCCGCATGCGTGGCAAAGCATTCTTGAAAGCGACCGCATGGTCATGGGCTGAACCTCCAGGTTAGTTATGCGGTGGTACACGCGTTGTGATGTACTTACCCTTGTTCAGCAACACGGTCTTCGTTCCCTTCCGTCCCTTCTTCTCGCCGGGCAGGACCATCACGGTCTCCCCAGCAGAAGAAGACGTCTCCTTCGTGACCGGTTGTGGCTGGCCGTTCTCGATGTTGGCCGCGCCAGAAGTGGTCGCATCGATGCGCTTCTGCTCTGCGATCTGCTGTTGGAGGAAGGACACCAGCTCCTGCGGAGAGACTACGCGTGGGATGAGGACAGCACGTTCGAAACAGTTGGTAGGACTACACACCTTCTGTCTCCGTGCCTCTGAGGACGCTCTTGACCTTATACACCAGCGCCGACCCGATACGAGGCTTCGCATGCACGATGAAGCTGCGTAGAGATCAGTATGCAGAGCGCAAGTCACCTGTTGGAGAAACAACGTACAGGATTCCTTCACGCGAGCACTGCTCGACGTGATTCTCGCTCTCGACCATGCCCCGCAAAGACGCCTCGTACATCACATCCGCGCTGATGCCGTGCTTCCACAGCATCGACGCAATCTCGAGACGCTCCGTGAGGTACCCAGGCTGATACGACACGATATAGACGTCGCATCGGCGCGGACTCCAATATCCGAACGACTTCTGCTCCTTGAGGAGCGTCCGGAGCGAGGCGTTCTGGTACGCCGCCAGGGCGACGGTGATCTTGTCCAAGAAGATTTGGACGGCGACAGCGCAGCTCAACTCTGCCTTGGGCTTCGGAGGAGAGTATCGCCTGATCACATGGTCGTACCTGGTGAGATAGCGGTCAGTATGGATACGACGAACAGGAGTTATTCTCGTACCTTCCGCCAGTCGCCAGCACGTCAGAGAACTTGTTCTTCCGCACGACTTCGAAGCATACTCCGTCCGCGTAGTACGGCGAGCGATTCTGAAGCATGAGCGGGTTCACCTTCATCGGACGCGTGACGCCCGAAGCGTTGGCAAACTGAACGGTCGTCTTCATGTCCTGTATGTACTGGTCGAGAAGCTCGCGCAGCTGTGGGAACGACTTGTCCAGGCGCTCGACAAAGGCATCGACCGACTCATCTGTTGTCATAGGGGATGTCAGCTCGTAGACAGAAAACTGAGCATCACGCAAACTGACACGTCTCGGAGAGCACTTCGAGCCAGTCGTTGACGGCCCTTGTGACACCTTTCCGGAGTAGACTGGACCGCTTCTGTGGGGTCGAGGACTTGGACTGGCTCAGGATCTCGATGGCGTCCGCGCGGATCTCTGGAGGCACTTGCTCAAGAGCTTGCTCCAGGACTGGTAGAGAGCTATCAGTACCCAATCACGCGCATTTTGGGAGCGTAGAGGAGGGGCGTACTTCGTGAATGAGATAGATGTATCTCATAGTGTTGCCACAAATTGCCAAAGTTGTCCAAGCAGTCGCTCACGATGGAGATGGCTTCCGACGCGGCCGCGGTCTGGCCTGTGATCAGGTCAGGGGTGATGATGTCGAACACTGCAACCTTCGAAGCCCTCGGATGCCCTGCGATGACACTGCATACGGGTGTCAGTCACAAGAAGATGTTGATTAGCCCAGGAGAACGCACTTCGGGTGGTAGACGTCGCTGATGTGGTACCGCTTGATACGCTTGAGATCAGCACGAGCTGCAGCGCGAGCGAACGGAACGAGGGCATTGTTGGGGAGAGTAACGACCTCGCCATGACGGTCAAGGTACAAAGCTCGACTCCGGTCGTCCTTAGGGTTAGTCACAGGCATAAGCAGAGGCGGCTCGATGTCAACCGCGCCGTGGAGGTGGAAGATCTGCGCAAGGCGGTCGATCACAAGCGTGTTGAGGGCTGAGTGCTCGGGCGGCTCCGCGTCAGCGTCGTAGAGGTACGTGCGCACGGCCTTCACAGGCTGGCTGAAGAGTGTCGAGAGCACAGCTTGGAGATGGGGAGAGTCTGGCTTCGCGATGAGCTTCATCGCGCTCTTGACATATTCATCCTCTAGTCGAGGCGGCAGCAATGGGCTCTGCGACAACTCCAAGGCGGTAGGCCTCTTATCGGGGTCGTGTTCGAGGAGCCACTTGATGACTGCGAATATACTTAGCACCAGTACACGTCGCTCAATAGTAGCCACTTACTCTGTTGCTGCCTTGTACGTCGAGCATCCCAATCGCCTGGGAAGTTGATCGTAGGCGTCCTTAGCCCTAGCAGAACCGTCCAGCGCTCAGAGTCGGTCTTGAAGAAGTAGTTCATCTCGAAGAACACAATCTGTTACGACAAGGGTCAATATCCCTCCCCGCACGGTTGTGAACAGGTGAGACGCGTACCCCGAGGCTATACATGTCAGCCTTGGCGCTATTGCGTGGACCCTTCCGTCTTGACTGAAGTTCAGGGGCGATATAGAGCGCGGTTCCGACGTCTGAAGGCATGGTGAGTAGGATGTACGACGATGATGATCTCTTAGCCTTACCCAAGGTCATATCCTCGTGTCTTGATATCGTCGGCGCAACGTCCGAGGGGTCGACTGCAGCGAGACTAGATGTTGCCAGACCGAAGTCACCGACTGCTCAATTGTTAGCAGAATGCACAGATTCTTAGAAGGTGCGGCGCGCACCCTTGCAGTCGCCCTTCCCGTCTGGGATAGCATCAGCATCGCATCTCAAGGGATACATACTCAGGAGTGTACGTACCGATGAAGATATTGGTCAGCTTGATGTCACGATGCAGCTAGCAAACGCTATGAGTACCAGGACACCCAACAGCGCAGGTAACTTACAATACCAAGGCTCGACATGTGCACAAGCGCGTCTAAGATCTGGTGGAACAACCGCCAGGCAGTCTGCTCATCAAGGCCTTCGTTGATCCGCTGTGATCTCGTATTAGTAGGGCAGGGTGACATCACGTTCGCGGGGGATACCCACCTCCTTGAGAGTCTGCCGCTCGACGTATTCCTATAGAGTATCAGCATCGCAGATCCCTTGGCATTATGTAACGCATACCATCTGGATGTAGAGTATCCGCGCCGCAGGCTTGGGCAAGACAGGAGCCGGCCTAGTGACAGTCCCGTTGTTGGGAATGGCTCTAGGTCTCGCAGGCGTCACGAACACGTCCTCGGCGAATAGGTCATCGCTGTCGCTCGTCGAATCGCTGCCTACATCGTCCCCGGAATGCGACCCGAAGTGGATGCTCGGGAACGAGTGCTTGCTCGGCGAGTCCAGGTCGTTCATGTCGAACGTCGTGATGTGGTCCGCGGTGTCGCTGTGATCGTCGAACTGACGCGGGACGGACGTCATGCCGTCCGTCGTGTCCGACATCGACGAGTCGACGTCCGAGTTTGCGGTCGAGGACGCGTCTTCCGTGGTCTCGACCCACGTCGTGTAGTACCGCACGATGAAGCGGTGGTTCAGCCGGCTGAGTGCGTTCACCTCCCGGAAGATCTTGTCGTTCTGCACGTTTCGCAGCTTGATCCGCTTCACGGCGTAGATCCGGTTGTCGATCCTATTGCGCGCTTTCACGACTTCGCCGTAACCCCCGCGACCCTGCGTAGACTGTCAGTGTGCGAAACATACACCACCGTCTTTCGGCTCACCAGAAGCTCGAGCTCTTCCCAGTCTTCCTTCCACCTACTCGCATGCTTCGGCTTCGGCGGCGGCATCCTGAAGTAGTCCGTTTCCGGAGATCCCGTGAAGAAACCATTGACCATCGGCGTCTTTGGACCCGAAAACGGGATCGTCGGGGTGCGGACGTTGTTCGTGGGTTGAGACGATGACGGCGTAATGAAGTCCCCTAGTAGACTCTGCGCCGACACACCGCTCTTCCGCGTCGTAGACAGCATGATCGCCGCCTTCTGCTGGAGGAAGGGAGAAATGGAGGCTGGAAACGATTCGATAAGTACGGGCGCGTGCGAAGATCGTCAACAGCTTACTCGTGTGAAGTGCACTCTGCGGGTCAGGGAACCGATCCATGACGTCGCGCCCCATGAGCATCTGCACCAGGACGATCCCGACGGAGTGGATGTCTCTGCCCTTCGTGAACACGAGCGTCGACTCGCTAGTATCCTGCGGCATCCTGTCGACGTGCACCCACTTCAGCCCGAGCTGTTCGCATGAGAGAGCCGAGAGTGCCCACTCACCAGCCTTCGGGCACCTGCAAGTCTTCGATCTGGGGGTCTCCGGCGAACCCGATGTTGTTCGACCTGTGCAGAGCCAACAGACACGTGTGGTAGCAGACGTTGAAGATCTTGATGAGCTTGTTGGGCCCATAGCTGTCGCGCGGCGCGAGACCGATGCACTTGAGGTTCAGCCCTGCGAGACTGCATCATTACAGCGAACTCGTCGATATATCGCGACGATCGTACCTTTATGCATGATCCCAGCCGCATGGAGGGTGTTCATCGCGGCCAGGATTTGCCCCAAGTAGTCCTGTTACACGCGCTCAGTACCGGCTGAGCATTGAGACCACGAACACAAACCGTTGTACGATCTTCGCGGATGTGGTCCGTGTCCTCGAGGACGTCGTGCAACGTGACTGAGGGTCGCTGTTCCGTGAGGATGACCAGACGGGGATTGTCGGGAGACCGGGGGATGATTAGCTTGACTGCGAGTACCGCGAGTAGGTTGTGGTGTCGGATAGTCGTCAGACGTCGGACGTCGGCTTCGAGCTCCTTCAGCTTCTTGATACCTGCGGTGCGTCAGACGCGTGTGAGATGACCAGGAGAATTCGACGCACCCTGTGGCCGCTTGTAGTGGTCAGACATGAATGTCACCGAGATTACCTCCAGCGGTATTGTCTCGAACGACTTCTCGACTATGGGCTCTGCCTGATACAACGTGCCAAGCCCCTCTGACAACGATCGCAATTAGTGTGCTTGCTTGTTGCGAACTTCAAGCTCGCGCACCTTGACGCGGATGGAACAGCCTGACACGAGAGAAAGACGCGTTCTTCCAATGGATCTCCTTGTCGAAAGTCTCGAATTCGCCGGCATTGTCTACCATCGTGTCGTCGGTCGGCCCCACAGTTGTCGCATCGGACATCGCGCGCTTGCGAGCAAGCTGCTGCATGCGCTCGCGCTCCTGCTGCTGCTGGTACGCGTTCTCGCGGATCTGCTCGTTCAGCTGCTCAGCGAGCTCCGCAGCGCGCTGCTGTTGAAGCATCGCCTCTTCTTCCTCGCGCTGCTTCTTCGCCTATGAATGCGTGTTATTTCGCGCGGCCCCTGCCATGGAAACTCGCCGCGCAGACTCACCTTTTCCTGTTCAGCAGCACGTCGATTCATCTGCACCGCCAGGGAGCCAGAGACTTCGCTTGGAGGCTTGACGTTCTCGTTCATCCACTCTTGAGCGAAGGTGACTATCTGTACGTCGGTCAGATTCCTGCACGGCGAGCGTCGATGAGCTCCACGGACCTGGAAGACCATCTCCTGGCCCTTGTACTTCTGCGCTTCCTGCTGTATCGCATGCTCCAACTTCGCGACCTGAGCCTTGGTGAGCCCGTTCGCCTGCTCGACTCTGAATGTAGGACAGGCAAGCACGGGGTACGTCTTGGGGAATCTGAAAGCGCAAGATTCGTCAGCGGGATGCGCTGAGCCGCGTCATCGGACTAGAATAGTCGCATTTTCTCGCAGCCTCGCGAGTCCTTTATGACGCCAGAAATGTGATGACTATGAGTCAGTTGGGCCCTGCGGACTTTGGCGCGCCGGCCCGTGCCCCTGCAAGCGCCTAGGCCGCTCGCAGGCATTCCGCTTTGGAAGACCGGTGGCAAGTCACTCAAAAGTCGAAACAATAGGTCCACTTTTGTTTATCGAGGCGCTCTCGACGACTTTACAACGACTTTTGGCCCACGTGAGATAAAAGTTTACCTCTAGTTTCGATTCTTGACGGACTTATCCTCGGTCGGCAACGGCAGGATGCATGTCGTGGTATAGTGCACATTGGCCGCAGTCCAGAGGACCAATACCAGAACCGCTCTCGCACGAGGGAATATAAATGGACCGCACGACGGGGATTCTACTTCTTCCGACCACCACAAAGCGGCAGAAAAGACGAGGCAGGTGGATACCTGTTCCTTGTTTTATCCCGTGCCCAAATTTCGTTGGAAGACGAGACGAGCAAAGAAAAAGTAATCAATGGCCTCGTCTTCCCTTCACCTTTTCTGTTTAGAAGACAAGGGAATACCCATCTGCGATGCCCTTGCGCCGCGGGGAGCAGTGGGACTACTAACACATCCGCGAGCACGCGCTCTTCGAGCGTGATCGTTATTTCTGACAGTATCGCTGTCCATGAATGGACGGACTACTCCAGTGCATAGAACCGTTCTACGAGAAGAAGTGGTCCCCGCAAGACGGCCCATCGGCGATGTCCTGCGGGGACCCCTCCGACATGTAGGCTTGGAGATTAACGTCACGAACGCAGTTCCACAATGCACGTATAATTATCCGCTGGCCACAGTGAGGGCGGCTCTCGCTTTGCTGCTGTACACAGCAGATACCCGTGAGAATTGCACCGGAAGACACCCAACAGAGAGGTAACCTCGCGAGGGGCGCACATAGCCGTTGCAGAGGCATGCTGAGAAAAATAGAGCAACCCATGTCCCCCTATGAAACGCACATCATCTTGTGTATATTCGAAAATGGTCGCCGTGTACAAGACGGCAAAACTATAGTGGACACAAGCCACTCGAGTCTCGCAGACTGAACACGGCAAACATCCCAAAATGTCAGGCGGCCTGACACAGGGAACGGAAGAGAACCGAACTAAAAGTGTCGAGATATCCTTGATCGAAGACAAAGGACTCCATGACAGTGATGGTCCGGCTCAAAATCATTCACTCATCCGGGGGACATGGTCGTGCGATAGGCGCCCGTGTGTCCGACTTTCGCGGAAATGGACGAGCAGAGGTCGCGGGTCGCAGGACGGCTCGGAGACGGTATGCAGAAGTATACAGACACTCACATAGTGTGCAGATAGAAATAGATATGTTCGGCATGTTCTTCTTGGGGGTGAGCTACTTTGATGTTGAATTCGGCGAGGCGTTGCGCGCCCTGAACGGAGGATCTGCGTGAGCGCTTGCTGCGCCGCTCCTAACATCTGCCGCACTCACCTTCCACGCCTTCGCCTCGCGTACGGTGAAGTCCTTGTCATAGATACTCTGTATGACTGTGAGAAGGTGCGCATGCGCGAGTGGCGTGGCGGAAGACGGACCTGGAGCGCAGTAATCTCTTCCTGTTGCCGATCTTCCACCTGGGGGTCCATGGTTGAGATCGGAGGCGAGTGGGTGTCGTTGCTTGAGGAGGGGAGGGCCCAGTGGACCTCGGCAGCTCAAGCGTGCATTGCGCGGTGCGTGTAGAGGTCGTCGTGGTCGTGGTCGTGAAGGTCAGGGAACAAGCAGAGTCATCCGCACTCAGATCCCACCGCAACGACTCGCCTCGCGCCCCGACATGAGGGGGTGTTTGTGTCACGTGCTCTCTGCCGCAGCGTTCCACGCCTTTTCTGCTTTTGTGTTTTAGCGCAACGCCTCACCATCGTGTTTCTGCGTGCCTTGAGTGAGTCTTTGTGGGTAGTCTGTTGATGTCAATGAAACTCATTGGGTTGTAGGAACCCACGATGCCGTGCCAGTGGAATGTCGAAGAAGGCCTTCCGCAATCACTGGCAGAGGAAAGCAGTCATCCTATGAGTCCGAAGGTATGTGGACTTCTCTTCGTCCTAAATATGCAATGTCACAGACTCGGCGTCTCTAGGTCCCAACGATGTTCACGTCCATGGCGCTTTCGTACGCCATCTCACAAGTAGCCGAGGTGTATTCAACAGAAACCTCGACTGCTCGCACTGTTGATCACGACCTTGAATCATTCTGCTGGGTCATCCTATACGTCGCTTACAGGCACATCATCGACGACGCGGAAGTGCGAGACAAGAACAGCCTTCTCCACGCGGATATCAGTAGCGAGTTCGCTCGTATCTTTCCCCCGCCGGCGAGTCTAAAGAGTCTGAACACGCGGGAACTGGCCCTATCGCGAAGCAGGTTGCTCAATACCGGCCATCCACCGAGCCCACGCGGAATCGACACACTGGTGGATCACTACTTGGGCCGCTCCCTACCGCTTGCCGGCCTGCTCCTGGTTGTCTGGGGGCACTTGCGGAAGGCCGCGAAAATCGTAGCCCCGGGTTCCGCAGTGCATCGCATGCTCGTTCGGGAAGACATCGAGTTTGAAAACCTAAAGCTAATGAGCCGTGGGGAGCCCCCGCTGCCGCTGCCGGATCTTGGGCCGCCAGCCCCTCCTATCCGCCACCGGCATATCGCACTCATCGGCTCACTCGAATTGACGCTTCGGAGGTGCGGGGCAGAATGCAATGCTCCCGAACCGGTGCTGCCCCTCCCGGTGTCGCCGTGTTCTACGGCGTAGCTCCAGGAACGGACAGTCGGCCTTCGATGTTCTGACGATTCCGAGTCGACTGTTGGATGGAATTTGGATGTAAATGGAATGACTTCATAAAGGGATCATCTTAAGCTGGGTCGTTTTGCGCCCGAAGCCTCTATGTTGACCCCTGCCGATTGCGACTCTCACAGATGCGTAGTGCGTAGTGCACCACTACAGTAGTAGGCACCTTGTGTGGGGAACCTGATGTGGTAGCCCATTGGGCCGAAGTGCTCAAGGTACCAAGCGCTTGCTATAGGGCTTATTCGCAACGCGTTTGCATTCCCTTGGGTGGGGCCTGCTTTCCATTGGGTGGTGCGGAAACGTGTGCGCACCACCAGCGCTCATATCAGTTTTGCCTGTAGCCTGGGGGCATACGGCCGTGGTCGCCCTTCACAAGCCAGGCGCTCGCAGCGAGGGCTGCACTGGCTAGTGCAACCTGTAGCGCTCGCACTCATCTGAATATGCGAGCGCTGAATCTGCTTTACTCCGCTCTTGAGCAGTATTACCCCACTAAAAAACACGCGTTGCGAATAAGCTCTTATGAGCTGCATTCGTTAACTTTTAGTGAGTGAGTGAGTGAGTTATATTTAATAGTTGAGTAGTAGGTAAGGATCAAGGCTGTTGTGATCATTGTAACGGCATATCAGTTTCTCAGTAATGGGTTGTAGGGCTACTCACATGTCTCCTTTGCCCGGATCGTCGTCTCTGAACCTCCTGTAAGTCTTGGTGGGCAGTTGACACAACAATCTTCACGTCCATAGCGCACTTGTATGCCATCTCGGTAGAGGCGGAGGAGAACCCCGACAATCTCCGCAAGGACGTGCCCGGCGTGCCGCCTCCACTCGCGAAGTACCGATCTGGCGGCGACGTCCGCTACGAGGGCGATCTGTTGTCTGCATCTCGTCTTTGGAGTCTCGGACGATATCCCGAGCACGCTTCAGCTAGACGGCCGCGGGAAGCCACTCTGGAAGTACACCAATCCAATCCAACTGGGCAGGGCGCTGCTCGCGGCATATAGCAAGGTTCGTTTTCGCCGTCTTATACGTCGTGTGGGCTTTCGCTCCGTTGCTGACATGTGCATTGCATATAGCGCACGAGAAGCTCTGCAACGACGGCGTTGTAATCGGAATATAAGCGCGGGCAATCTCATGACGAGACTCTCTGTGGCGTACGCACAGACCCCCGATGGGCAGGAGACGATTTTCGAGCGAGAACTTGACGTTACGGAAGGCTTCCTCGCCGACTTCGAACTTACTTCCGTTAAGGAGCCTCCGTCAGGGGAGAAGCCCGTGCGTACAAGTTCTCATTGGTGGTGAAGCGTTCGATGCTTATCGCGTTTACAGGCGACTATGACGTCCCAGGAGCAGGATGAGACTGCCTCGCTGCAGAGGACACCCAGCGATCCCATGGCGGTATGATAGCTTCGTTTCAATGTTTCCAATTCAGGATCTCACCAACCTTGCCTCCGCGTTACCAGGGAACGATGATCTTCATGTCCATGAGGCTCTTGCATGCCATCTCGAACGCAGTCAACCAGAACGAGACGGAGCTCTCGATCCCTCGCACCGCTGAACACGACGTTGAATCATTCTGCTGGGTGATCATATACGTCGTGTATCGCCATACCATCGAGGACAACGCATTGCGAGCTCGGGACAGCACGCTCCACGAGGAGATCGAGAAAGAGTTTGCATGGATATTTTCTGCCACGAACCCCGGCGATTTGGTCGATACGCGGCGCAGCCTCCTTACCGCAACTAACGAACCAAGTTCGCCACACGGAATCGAGACGCTGGTGGACTACTACATAGACAACTCCGAGACCCCGCTGGCAAGCCTGCTCCTGGATGTCTGGCGACGACTACGCAAGGCCGCGACCTTCAATCGGGCAGCCCCGTCCCTGCCAATATACAAGCAACTTCTGGAACGCGTCGACGAGGCTTACAACCGGGAAATGGTGGAGCGTGGCGAGCAACCGCAGATGCAAGACAGCCAAGTTGCTCTGCAACCGCCAGCTCAGCCTGTGCGACATGCCGCTCTGATCAGCTCCCTCAAGGTGATGCTGAGCGCGTATGCCGAGGCATCGTCAGCGCCGTAGGTGATAGGATTGTTGCGGGACATGGATGGAATTTGGATGTACGACGCAATGACTTTGATATGTGGACAGCCTCATTCATAACTGGGTCGTATACGAAACTCGATACAAACGTGATAGCGCAGAAACAGCTGGATTGTGGGGTTTCTATCACGAAGTCAGCGGGGTAGACGTTGATTAGCCTCGGCTGCGCGACTGGAAATTGGGGCCCAATGTGCCCCTACTCGTCCAGAGTCAGGTTACAACACTCTGGTTGAGAGTCATCCTTGCCACGGAAGTGCGGTTCTACCTTGTCCCCTTTCCTCGCTGATCTCGCGCTCATAATGCCGACCGGGATCCCCGCATGCTCCATGTATTTCATTCTGTCGCTTATGTTATCCACAGTATAGATCCTCGATGCGTTAGCGCAGCCTTCGCCGAGCCCATGAGGTAGCTTGCCACGAACATCGCCAGAACGCCCGCACGCCTTACATCACATGCACGACACCGCGCCGTGGCGAAATGACCGCCACGACCTTGCTGAACTCGAGCAAGTCCCCGCCGCGCGTCGCAACCAGGTCGCCTAGAAGTTCATCGCTTTTCACCCCCAGCAGCTTCTCCACGTTCGTCGACGCCAGCGCGAGCGCATCCGCCCTGGAAATTGCGCCATTCGACTCCAGCGCGGCCTTTCCGCAGACCATGCGACCCGTCAGTGCTGCACAAGGTCAGAAAGCGGGACGCAGACTCACCCAGGCGACGTCGAAACGGGTGTTTCGCACCATCCACGCCTCGTTTACACCAACCGCCACCGTCACGTTGTGCGCGCGCAGCTCCGTGATCGCGTTCCTCTCCGACAACGGCGGCCCAGGGAGGCTGCAGCGACAAGGTCTAGGTCAGCACCGCAATACGCACAGAGACGAGCAAACGCACAGTCGCCGCTTCTCCCAATGGTGCGGGAACGGCCGCGTGGGCGATATGATTACCCCGATGTCTGCATGGCTGAGCTCCTTCGCGAGGAGATGCGCCTCTGTCGCGCCGATGAGGGTCACCTTGATCTTCTTCGCGAGTTTCTCCTCGGCCTCGGCCTTGAGAGCGATAATGGACGCGATGGCGTCTGCGCTCTGGACGTGGATGGCCAACGGAATCGCTCCCTATGGAAGTAGCGTACTCGCCGTCAACGCCAACGCTCTATGCGGCAACATACATGTGGTATCACCTTTTTGACATGATCAAGGGCGTGCTCAAGCTCTCCTTTCGTCTCGCCCAGCAGCAGGTGGCGGAGCGCCGCGATCTGCGTACTGACACTCGGGACGCCGACGGGGCTGATAGACACGTGTAGCGCGCCGATCTCCTGCAACAGCGCGCCGTCCTCGAGCTTGTGGCGTCCGACGGTGGAGAACGCGGCGCTGAGCCCTGCGAGGAACCCAGTCGACTGGGGCGCCGTGATGGCGCTGGTGACTCCGCTGCGATACGCGAGCCTGGTTCCATGGTAAATCAAACGGGGCACAGGAGAGGGGTTAGATGACCACCCACAATGCATCCCGGGTCCCGTACTGAAGACCGTCCGCGGCACGGATAAGTGCGCCATCGCCTCCAGCGATCTCAGGGATTACATTGGTCAGGGGGTCCAAGACATAGCCATCTCTCGTGGATGCCTCGGAGCGAATTTCTTCGAGACCGAGGGGCGAGCCGGTACTGACGAGCGCGGGCGAAATCGCGCCGCCTTCGAGGTCCACATACTCCGCATCGTCGCCGGGCGCGACGGAGGAAGCACAAGCACTTGCAGGCGCCCCAGAGCAGCCAAGCTTCCCGTCCCGGACGACCACGATACCAGGCGAAGCAGACTCGGAGTGTGCCGAGTACACTTCGCTGACAGCGTCGCCCTCGCGCAGATATACAGCGCTGACGTTCGTGAACACGACCGTGCGCGCCTTCGACGGCTTCGGCTCGAGCGGCGGCAGCCCGTCGTACTTGAGCGTCTCCTCGGCCTCCTTGTCGAAGTTCGGCGTCGCGGGCGGCTTCTGGAGGAACGCAGGCTTGGAGAGAAGATGGGGCGCGTCGAGCTGCGCGATGCCGTCGATCCAGACTTGCTGAGGGGTCGCGCCGAGCGCGAGCGGGTGGCTGTCCCACAGGATCAGGTCTACCGTTATGTCAGATCATGCGTGGTTCGGCGATTTGACCGTAAGAACATACCTGCGTCATACCCTGTATGGGATGGTCAGCACGCTACCATAGCCAGGATAAGAGGACACGACACGCACCTTCTTTCACGAAGCCGATCCGGTGCTCTTGCCCGATCACAGTCGCGGGCGTCGTCGTGACGGACGCAAGCGCTAAGTTATGCGGCAGACCGTAGTAATGCGCCTGTTGAGCCTCGTACACGAGGTGGCGCGAATTCAGCACCGGGTGGTCCGACTGGGCAGCATCGTCATCGTATCAGAATGACGCAGAAGGCGGATTTACTATCTTCACTGTTCACCTTCAAGACGACCTGCAGGCCATTCTCCGCGAGGATCTTGGGTGCGAACTCGGACCCGCGGTACGACTCGCGTTTGTACCGCGCATTCGTCGCGAAGAGCGCGATCGCCGGAGGGTTGCCTGTATCATCCTGTCAGCCCCAGCCGGGCGCGTGCATGCATCAGGGCGTACCGTATGCCGACTTGAGGGTGTCCGGGACGAGGTACGTCTCGTGCGCGTGGTGAAAGGCGGCGATGGAGAACTTGAACTCGTTCGTGATCTGAGTCTTGACGGTAAGCAGGGCGCAGTTTAAGTGATTGTCCGGCTGTCATGCGTACCCTCACGAGGTCGTCCAAGTCGACGGTTTCGTAGCAGTGAGTCTGGACCTAGTAACGCGCAACTTCTGTCAGTTCCGATCCTCAGCCGCGGATTCAGGCCGTTACCTTGACGCGTCCGCGCAGTACGTCGACCAACGCCTCCCACTGCAGGTCCTCCGGGAACTCGCCGAGGCCGGCCCACTCGCCCTGCTTCGCCTTCGCGCAGAAGTCGTCCTGGGCTTGCTTGATCTGCCGTGCCTTCTCGTACGCCTGGCGGAACGCCCACGCCGTGTCCATCCGCGTGCCCGAGTACACTCTGTCTGTTACCACAAGTGACCGTGAGACGTCGACGCGCGTGTGAGGAGTGGGCGCGCCATACCTGGGTTCTCTCCACACGCGTGCCTGCGGGTTCGGAACATCAGCTCCTCTCGATTGTGAACGCAAACGTGGAGTAAACATACTTCATCTGCCTGTAGCGGAAGAACGCCCGTGGGTCATAGACCGTCCCGTTCGTCTCATATGGGCTCTCAAGCAGCATGCCCGTCGGCGAACGGTCCGTCGGAGGGCGCAGCTTGATCACCACGCCCTGTCCGCCAATAGCGTTGGCAGACCCTGGAAGGACAAGCGAAGTCTACCAGCGGACATCATCATCATCGGATAAGTCGTAAGTGGGAGCGAGGTGAGGTGCGCGGGGGAGTGGCTTACGGTGACACCGCCGGCGATGCTGAGCTGGTATGCGTCGTCGTGCGTGTTCAGGGCGTCGAGCGCGCGCAGCCACTGGAGTGCTGGTCAGAGGCTATAGTAGATGTGAGTGGGACTGGGACGTACGGGGAGAACGGGCCCCTTGCGGGAGTTCACGTCGAACGAGCCCTGCAGCAGAGGGCTGTTGTAGACTCCCCTGTGCGTGCGCGAAGAGGTCAGAGACCCCCTCGGTGAGCGGTGAGTAAGCAGGGTAGCTCACAGATGACTGTGCAGGTCAACGATCCTACGAGCATATCAACATATTCAGAAAACTGCGAGCGAGTAGAAAGATTGGGAAAGCAGTACCCAGGAGAGACCCATTTCCCCTGCGCGTCGACGTGCGTCAACTCAGCGAAACCCTCGAGTTCGCTCTCTTCAATGACCCCGACGCGCTTGATAAGTCCCTTGTCGAGCAGGATGTCCCCGTTTAGCACCTCGAGCCCGTTGACGCGTCCCGTCCAGATCGTCGCGTTCTGCAATATCCCCCATCAGCTCGAACTCCACAACAATGTCATGGCAGTGCGTATGCAGGTCGCGCTCCACTCAAACATACCTTGATCAGCGTCGCCTTCGTCCCAGGCACGAACCTGTCCGACTGCGTGCGCGCATTGAAGTCGGGCGGAGGCCCGGGCTTCACGTCCAGCAGCCGGCACCTGTCGAGGTACTCCTGCGCGCGGAACGGCACCTTCACCGCCGTGCCCCGCGTCGCGGCGCCGCCCGCCACGTCCGCGTACACCCGCGCGTACTGCACGACGGCGAAACAGAGCGTGGCGGCCGCGAGCACGCGCGCGAGACGCGCCAGGCGAGATCGTGCGCATACATGCGCCGTATGAGTGCGACTGGCCCTCGGTGCTATGTTAGGGTGTAGCATGCTGGCCGTTTCCCCGACGTAGGACGGGAGTTTGACCTCCTGTTCGAGAGGCATTCTGGCCTTGGCTTCGGTCGCTGTCCTCTGACGGTGGATCTGCCCGGGCGGAGGGCGGTCGTCGAGGTCGCGAGCGTCGAGGCCGCGGTGGGATCGCCGGCGGCCGTATATATAGCGGCGTTATCTATTACGGCTCCTGTGAAACTCCCATGGCGCAATATGGTGCGGTGCCGGTGCGTCCACATGCGCGTGCGCGCGAGGACACGGAGAACGCTCTCTGGAGCCGGGCGTGCCGCGGGGTGAACGATGGTCCAGTGCTTGAGTATATGCGCATGTTGTGCGCGATGCTGAAGAGGATGCAGTGAGCGCTGTGAGCGAGTGTGGACAGGACGTCGACCCAGAAGGCGCCGGGCGTCTCAGGTAGCGCTCACAATGCATTCAATCCTCAAGCGAGACGTCATACCAGTATGTAGTGAGAGTTATTCCAGATGAAGGTGTCGCATTACCAGCACGCAGGCCGACTATACCGATGTAAGGGATATACAGGCCATCTACCGTACGTCTATGCCCGTGCCAATGCCTGCGCGAACAGCCGAGCCGAGAAGACAGAGACGAGGAGAGCGAGATATGCAAGAGGACAGAACAATGATACAGCAGGATGCAGAGAGGAAAGAGATGGAAGAGAAATGGGATGGGGAAGATGGGATGAGATAGGAAATGCGGGGAGGCGGATGCAGTCCGTGCGGTCTACCGAGAGGGATGAGGAGCGGCTGTCCAGGCCTCCGTGCGTGACGAGAGACGATGCAATAAGTTATGATGAGAAGGTGGGCGTGATCGTCGTGGTCGGGGGATTAGGCTAAGAGGTCAGGAAGATTGAGACGTTACTCTCGAGCGGAGGCTGGACTGGGCTCACCGACGATCCGCCGCTCAAAGCACCTCGTGCTTTTCGTCGATCCACGCCGCACGTTCGAACGTGCGCACGTAGTCGTGCTGGGGTCCGGTCTCGGGGCTCAGCGGGTATCGCTTGCACTTCTCGACCGTCTTCCACTCCTCCGCGATCATGCGGAGAGCATCGTCTCCATCCCGTGCGATCCCGCACTCGACGAGCCAGCATCCTACGATGAGGCCCGTCCGCCCGATTCCGCCGCGGCAGTGCACGGCGGATACACGTCCGCGCTGCTCGTTGTCGCGAAGGACCTCCATGATGCGCCGGACAAAGTCGACGGACTCGGGGAGGCAGCGGTCAGGGATGGGGAAGTTGTGGTACTCCACCTCGTGCGGGTCAATCCCGAGGTCGTAACAGCGTTGTGCGAGGTGCGGGGAGTACGGGAAGAGCTCGTGTGGCTCGGTGAGGTCGATGAAGGTGCGGACGCCCGCAAGCAGAAGAGCGTCAAGCTTCTGCTTGGTATGCTTCCGGGCGAGCTGCGCGGTGGTGATCGGGCAATAGGGGAACTCGCATGCGACGAGGAAGGGGGTGGCCCAGTACGAGTTGGGGATCGGCCGTGGTTTGTGACGGAGGGCGCGGTTCGAGGCCGGGGCTGACTGTGGTCGTGCGGGCGTCATCGAGACGCGGTCGTTGCGGCGGAGCGAGGAGAGCATGTTAGAGATAGGCTGGAGCATTTCGCGGGTGGCTACAGCCATACGGGTCGTCCAAGTGGTAGTCGTCGTGAGGGAGTTGCGCGTGGGGGCGTGTGGTCGTGAAGGTCGTGAGCCAGCTCGCGTTTATAAAGGTGCGAGAGCGACAAAGAGGGAGGAAGAGAAGAGCGCGGGCGTCCCAGTGCGCGACCATGCCGGGGCGGAACCCGATCCACGTGGCTGACGTAAGCGATGCCCTCCTACTCGTCCGCTTGCCTCTCGCTTAGCCTCCGCTCCAATCTGTCCACAACGCCTTTTGTTCAGTTCGTTGTGTGGCTTTCCTCCGCCCTTCATGTCAACAACGCTCGCAGCCTCGCATTTCTCGTTGTTATGTGGTCCAGCACTCGACTCTGCCCAGGCGCACGCGCAGGCTTGGAACGTCCAAGCTTGACAGCGCCTGTTCTAGACCCGCTGCACAGGCCCATGGCTCCACCAGATTCTAGAGGCTTTATCGCGGACGCGCTCATCTGCGCGCGGACGCAAACGGCAGAACCAGCCAACCTGGACGCATGCTCCCACTCCCGCACAGCTGCCGCTCTATCCGCCGAAGCTCGAGGTGAGGCTGCACTGGCCAGCTGCGTCCACCGGGCGGCCTGCGAAACGATCCGGTGACTATCTGCGCAGCCCCAAAACGGGGGCGATTGACGCGAGGCCTGTCTGCTAGCCTCGTGCCGCGCATCGCCAAAGACGCGATGCCTTGGCGTGCCCGCCGTGTGGTGGTCTGTGGTGAGTTGCTGCCTTCAAGACGCCTTCCGTTCCCGCACACCCCGCATAGATAACGGCACGCAGCGCAGCGCATGTGAATGGCAGGTCTTCCATAACGCGGCGCTCCGTACTCGCACGGAAGTGCGCTGCGACGATGCGTTCCGCGAACACCACCGCAAACCTTTGCGATCGCCCATCGCGGCGTAATGTATTGGGGTATGCACGTTCCTCCCTCATTGCTTCCATCGTCTACGGAGAACAGCGGATTAGGCATCTTACCGTCACACGCTATCAGCATCGACGCTGCCGCTATAAGAAGTTGCGTCAGGTCGCGCGACGGCGTTCCTTCCTCGGGTTGGCGGATCCATGGAGGAGGAATCCTCGGCGCCGTGGTACGTCCACCCACATACTCGCACCCGACATCACCCTTGGCGCCCGAGTGTCCCCGGAGTTCGACCCGCGATGCATACAACGATGCTCGGAAAGACGGGCAGGTGCGCCGTACTGCTCTCTTGTCATGGATATCCGACACTGCAGATCTCCAGCTATCTCGAGGTTCGTATCCGATGTAGTCTGGTGGACGGCGAGGTCCACGTCCAGAGCACGAGTAGGGCAAGTTCTCTGATCATATTATCCATCATGCGCCGAGCCGCAAGACAGACTGAACCCCTTATACGTCTCATAACCTTTCATCTCCTACGCGCCGCAGCCGATAGCACCAACTTTCATGGCAGTGTAACCGGGTGGCCTCCTGCGGAGCACCCACAGAAGCCCGGCCAAATACAACGGTACTGCTGCAATCTCTGCACAGGTCTGCCGCCGGCAGAAGCACCTGCACTGTCCACCTCGCCAAACAAACTGTGCGTTCCATTCATATCCGCCGCACAGAACACGCCGTGCGGCGCGATATAAGACTCACATCCTCCCCGTATGCACGACTCCGCACTCCGTGCATCGCAAGTGGACCGTCTGCCATCTCGACATGCGATGATGGCATGAGAGCCCGACGTAGGC
This sequence comes from Trametes sp. AH28-2, assembly GCA_001304625.1. NCBI lineage: Eukaryota > Fungi > Basidiomycota > Agaricomycetes > Polyporales > Polyporaceae > Trametes > Trametes sp. AH28-2. Next base: position 85,749 of record KQ464089.1, on the reverse strand, counting down.
GCGTGCGTCCAACGCTGAGCGTTCAACTTTCAACGGTTCCCTCGAAATCATCGCTCTCGTTCACAATACATGTAGATCTTGATCAGTACGACGACGTTCGCAGCCATACTAGCCGCAAGTCGTATACTAAGTGCCCCTTGCGAGGCATGCGAGTGGTTGAATGTACGCGTTGTGGTTCGAGACGACTGAGTAGGTCGGCGGTCACAAGGCCTGATGTTCGGAGCATGCTTCACGAACGCGACCTACCGCCGCTTCTCTGAAATCGCGCCCTAGAGGGTGTTGAGACTGAGTTGAGAGATGTGTAGCCAACGCAGGGCGAACGGAGCAAAAAGCTTCCGACACGGGGAATCGAACCCCGGGCTATCGCGTGAGAGGCGATAATGTTAGCCACTACACCATATCGGATTGTTGGTCGATTTTCTAGCACAAATGATGATGAGATATAATGCAGCGAAGGCCCCTTATGCATCATGTCGTGCTCGTCTTCTCTCCTCGACATGATACATCCGTGTGGCAGTCATCATTCCAATCCGCATCCCACCCTGCCATGTTTGTGGTTACTATCACCTGTGCATCTTGAGAAGTGCTACCCTGACAGGCCATTGTCTTACTGCAAAACTCAGCATCTCTACTTCCTGGCCGATCTGCGATGCATCCAGAGCGCGAGGTATGGCTCAGGGCTGAGGCCTGTCTGATCATAGTATGGTCGTACAGGAGTCCTGGATGGGTTCTTCTCGAGCTCTCAGTCGGCGTTACTCATACGTCCGAGACAGCGATGCGGTGCTAGGGATTCCGCCCGCCGCTGCTTAGCGAGACGGAAGGTGTGATTCGGTGAATATGTCGACTCTTACATCGCACTGGCAGGCAGAATCACCAGCTCCGCACTCTGTCGAACAAGGTGAGTAGTACGCATTGTATCTGTTCCATCGCATTGTAACCCTTGTTCCAGTAGTATCTTGGCGCAGCTGGCGGCACAGCATGTTTGTTGGACTGAGTTCCTACCGCCGCCATCTCATACGAGTACGTAGGTTGTGTGCGCATTATTCTCACACATCCCCTGCAGATCTCGCTTCCTTCTCCCCACATGCCTGCTGCTCGCTCTGATGTCTTTCGCTAGAACTGCTCGCGCATCTGGCTCTCGCCGCTAAGGACGCCGTGGCCCTGGTGACGTTCAAGCCTCGCTCGAGATCATTGATGGTGATGTGCAAACCGGTGCTGCGAACATCCCGTTGTTGGCTGTCGTCGGTAACTTGGAACGGCGCGTCCGACATCTAAAAGCTCGCTGCCGTCCGTGGGGTGCCCGCCCGTCTTGTCCTGGTCGACGACGACCCGCTTCATCTTCTACGCTCCTTTGGCTGGTCCGTTTTCCATTCCTTCTCGACGCCTTTCTTTATCTTCTCGTTCTTTCTCGTTCTCGCAATGGCCCCCTCGTCCAAGAAAGTTCAGGCTCGTCAGGTCCACAACCGTGTGGCGGCGGACTACATCGCCCATGGCCCTCGCAGCCTTTCTCCGGCGCTGCAGAACCTCAACTCGGAGCAGCGCCTGAGGCTGGCCAAGTCGAGCCAGAAGGTCGGCAAGGTCCTCGGCGAGATGCCCATCATCGACGTCATTCCTTCGTCCCCTGGCGCGGAGAGCGTCGTCTCTACGGTCAAGAGCTTCGAGACGCGTCCGCTCAATGTGCAAAAGAAGGGCGGGAAGGGGAAGAAGATGGTCCCTCCGCCTGCGCCGGTTTTGCGCTACAGGCTTCCACCCACTCGCCCGTGGGATATCATGGAGGAGGTGATCGAGAGCTACATGGCGCCCCCTAAGCCGATCCCTGCCGCGCTCAACCTTGCATCTCCCGCGAGGACCATCGACCCTAGCCGGTTGTCCACGTACCAGTATGGCTACCTTAAGTAGGTCCTGATCTGTCCGTGCAGGTTCAACGCTGAACATCGCTGACACGCACAGAACTCCACTCACGCCCGAATACTTGAGCCCACTAACCCCAATCTCCCCGCTCTCACCCATCAAAACCCCGGACATCCACGAGCATCGGATGCAGACCCTCCGTCGGCTCGCGCGCATGTCGCGCGCATTCCGCGACACCATCGTCGAGGAGCTCGCTTTACCCTCCAGTATCGGCGCGGTGGCTACCCCCGAGGTGCACAACGTCCGCACATACCTCGACCTCTACCGCATGTCCATGTGCCCCCAGCGCCGGTCCCAAATGCCGCACGCAGCAGGCCGGCGCCGCTCGCGCTCCGTCGGGGACACCCAGCGCCGCAGCGCCGTCTCCGTCTCCGTCTACAGCGCCAGCACGCGCACCAGCTTCGCCCTGCCGCTCTCCGCGGACCCCACGCGCCACAGCCACGTCTCGTACGTCGTCGCCTTCAGCTCTCCTTTAGCGGAGGAAGGGTCGCCCACCCCCCGCGCGCTGCACGACGACTCGCCGCTGCAGCAGCAGCAGTCCGTCGCGCAGGCGAAGGCGGTCATCCTCGGCGCCGACGCGCACGTCATGGCGTCCTTCCGGCGCGGGTTCGCGCTGCGCCCGCTCGCGGCGGACGCGC